>JAUMHE010000016.1:2084486-2098085 GCA_032359235.1 Enteromius mattozi
TACATACTACATACACATCTAGTTACTATGGAAGTACACAGGTATTAGGGACACTTAATATAAAGTGGGACCCAATACTTTTTTTGAAATGGTAAATAAAAGATTATTGAAGTACAATTAACAAGGAATTACATTTTCAATTAAATTTACAAGCATGTTTTAGTGTAAATAATATAATATAATGTATTATAAAATATAAAAAAATAAATAAATAAAGGATATTAGAGAATATTTTACAAGGAAATACTATTTCAGCCCTTCTTTTTCTATTGTATTACAAGCAGTTTCTGAGTGAAAATTAAATTAGTAAATACATTTTTTTGTGTAATATTAATTTTTAATTATATAATAATTCCACTTTTAAAATATGACATGATGGATTTAGAACATAAGTATTTTTTTACATAAGCGTTTGTGTGTTGATGTATTCATAGAAACGCAAAAACAACAAACACAGCAGATATAAAACATCACCCGAGTCTTACGTCCTGTAAATAGTTTTGGACACAATAAACTTTAAGAGCATGTTTGTCTGTGCTGATAATGCATTACACAAGCACTGTATAAAAATGACCTAGTTACATCCAACACAATGCTGTCTCTTCTTCCTACACACACAGTGCAGACACTCACACGCACACATGCACCACTGCATCAATAAATCATAAACAAGAAATAAATTAAACATTAATTCCAAGCTTGTGGAGAGCCACTCACAGTTGGCCAACAGGAGCCTCTCTTGCTCTAGCTCCTATCTGGCACAGCTTAATTAGGATCCTCATATTTCCAGTGAACAAACAAAAGAAGGGGAAAAGAAGCATAAGAAAAGCAGCAGGAGAACAGGACACTCTAAGTAGGTTAGAGCTCCCCTCTTGGGTCAAACTACCACAGCTTACAGTCCTAATAGCAAAGCAGTGAGGGGGGAAATGAAAGGAGGACAAAAATATTTTAACAGCCCCTGCTAACTCCTCTGAAATAGAAATCTGTAACCCTAAAGGCAGAAATACATCAGAAACTGAACACTGTGTGAATTCACTGAATGTGAAATAGTGTTACACACACAAAAAATGTCATTGCCATTTCTTTCACTGCAAACATGCCATATTCATGTTTAACCTATAGCAACATGTTAAAATAATGCTGTGCAAATATGGACTTGCAAATAATGTGTGTAAAAAAGTGTTTTTTATTTCAATATTCCTTTTATAGAGACGTTTGTGCATTTTCAATCAGACATAAGTTAATGATCAAATGATCGGGTGGCATTGTTAGCACTGATTTACATAATTTCTGTAGCAAGTCATGCACTTAAAGCAATAAAGAAAGCACACTGCAGTTTTTTAGTATTCATCTTTAGTAAATTCCAACATCCGATCTGACTGGAGTAGTTTGTTCTTAAAATGTCATCTCCAGTCTAATAGTTCAAGAAATCATATTCAAAAACCATGAACATTAAACTGCAAAGTTCAAAAAATGAATGTGGAACCCAACAAAGTTTATTATGGTTTGTTGCGACGTTTCATTAATCTAATCTGCCTCAGAAAGTTTTCACTCACTGCATGCAGTTCCAGCAATTCTCACAGTCTTTTAAATGGCTCTAGATATTGATCCATCAGAGAAATCCACTGTTACTAAGTGCAAATTTGCTTCTCTTTCAAAATGCACATAAGTGATACTGGATACAAGATCAGCAAATCACTTAAAAATAACTGTTTATTGAGTAAACATTTTATTTTCATGTGATCACATCTGACTAAACTAAGGATTTTTTTTTCAGTGATTTATTATCAATCTAGATAGGCTTTCTATTATCCAAAAAATGTCCAAAATAAACTGATTTATATAAAATAAAGCATCTGGATGCAGCTTAACACCATTGTTCATTTGTAACAACAGTAGCTGTGGCTTTAGAAACATAATTAAAATGCAATTAGTAAATAATTTCCACGGCTCAGTAAAAACTGATGTCTCACATCACAACCAAATAGAGCAAAATGCCAAATCCAATGTCAAGCATTTCACACTGGACAAAGAATTAAAGCAAACCTCGTCTGTTTAGTCATATGTCCTCCTTTAATAGCAATTAAGCGTGGACAACAACATGGCAAACGAAACAAGTGGCCGTCGCGCACCAATACAGCTCACATTTCTTTTAATTAAAAGTGTGCAAGATCGTGGCTGACATTTTGGCTGTCCCCTGTGAGTGAGTCTTTGGCTGAACAAGACTCATCTGGTCTAATTAAATTGCAACAGAAGCCTCACACTGACTGGTGCTGAGACATGTGGTTGACACGCTGCGGTTTTACAACAGCAGCGCTAGATAGTATACTCCTCCTAACATCCACACAGCTCTTGAATCTATTCCAAAAATTCTCACTCCATTTTCACCCCCGCATATGCACTAACAACTTAATTATAGTCTTTGCATGTTCATTCAAACGAAATCACCTGATTCCCTGTGGCAGACCATAAGGGAAAAAGTTGTTATACTGGAGCAACTTATATTCAGCATCACCTAAACATCTGCTGATATTTGTCATCGAAGTCTTGGTGATCTTTGAATTGTCATATGTATGAATGAAGGGTATACACACACTTTATTATAATTATAATTATTATTATTCTGCATGGCGGTCAACATAGAAAAAGAATTGTGAAATGTAAAAGAATTTAGTGAGAAAAAAATCTGAACTGCGAGATGATAATTAACTGATAACTAACTTACTACTTTTAGGCTTGTGCACCATAACTCAAAATCATTAATTTAGTTAAAGCAAGAGATAATTATCATTATGCCAGACAGCCAACCAATCAACCAATCAATCAATAACATAGATAAATAGATGCATATAGCGCTGTCAAATGAATAATCGTGATTAATCAAATACAAAATAAAAGTTTTTGTCAGCATAATCTATGTGTGTACTGTACACACACATGTATATATTTTGGAAATATTTACATGCATATATATTTATATTCTTATATTTTATATTAGATATAAATATATTTTATATACATATATTTATATATATATATTTTTTTTTCTTAAATATTTGTATACATGCATATATGCATATATGCATATATACATAATAAATATACACACACACACACACACACATATAATGTAAACAAAAACTTTTATATTGTATGTAATTCATTGTTTGTCTGCACTAACACATACTCACTCACTCACTCACTCACTCACTCACTCACAGACTTGCTTGCTTATTGTTAGTCAGTTGTTCTCTTCCTGCCGGTTCTTCCTTGCCAGGACATGACTCATTTTACCTTTATACTGGCTTAGTACTGCTTCCATTTATGGATTTGCTTAAGCAACAGATCTTGCCTGTGAGCTGTGTTCAACACAATTATTTCTCCTCATTTTCAATAATAATGGCTTACATGCTTGTGAATTACCAGAGAATTATTAAGAAAGACTTAGTATGGCATATCAAGGTCTTCTACTGCTACCATGCAAATTTTACTCAGCTGATGTCACCAGGAGTCTGCTTTTGTCTTTTCCCCATCACAAATGAGATCACAAGAGGGGTCTGTCTTTAACTAGATGAGTTAAAAATCTTACAGACACATTTGGAGGATTTCATCATCTCACTCCAAACCACACCAACGTTTTGACAGGCATTTCAAAAATTGCCCAGACTGGGAGAATGATGAGCAGATTGTCAAGTAAACCAATTCTTTGGGAATTAGCGAAAACATATTCTCGTTTTTTTTGTTAAAAAAATATGTTTTGCACAAAATCTGCTCATAACTGAATATGCCTGAAGTCAGTTTTTAAATAAACCATACTGTCTGTATAAATGTTAGCCTAATTGTTTAGATGTACAGGCGCATCAAAGTAAAACATTTCTTCTTCGCTGCATGCATGCTAAGTGCTTAAAAACTATACTAGGAACAAATTTTTACTGTTGCATTGCAAAGAAAGTCATTATGCCCTCGCTGTGAGACAAAAGCGGATCTCTAATCTCTTCCTACTCCAGAGCAGCTGAATATTTCAGTAATTTTGTATGCAGAGGTGAATAGGCTGTTTTTGCATTGCATTGAGGTCATGTGACATTTAGCATGAGCCCTTCTTTGATCTTCAAGAGGAAGACAAGAGTGCAAGATGTAGAACTAAGTGTGATACACTCCAAGGAAAATATTGATTTGAAATCTAAGTCGCACCACTGCCAAAGGGAACAATGCATATCTCATTATTTCCTGTTCAAAGAAGAAAACTTTGCTCCGATCAGGCACACATTGTTTTACCTCAGTGTATTTAATTGCCATTTGCAACTGGCTCTGTCTCCCTCTGCTCTGTGAATTAGACAGTAACTAAGGCTGAAATGTGTTAACTGTGACAAATAGCTGTGGTATTTAGAGTTGCATCTCTGTTGTTTGCTTATGCTAATGATATGAAGGTGGACACAAATATACCCACTCAGACATGTCTATATTCCCTCTCTGAATCAGCAGCTTTATGACCTAGCGTATAAACATAACCTGTAGTAAACAAGACACTTACTGTAGTACAACGTCACTTAGAATTCATTCTTATTAGATGTAATACTGCAATGATTGGCTATGACACAGCAGATTTCTCGCCTTTTCTGTACTGGATTTTTCTAAACTGAAAACAGTTTCCAAAAAATTTTAAGCAGCACAGCTGTTTTCGAAATTGATGATAATAAGAAATGCTTTTGAGCGCCAAAACAGCATAATAACATGATTTCTGAAGTATCATGTGGCACTGAATACTGGAGTAATTGCTGCCACAAATACAAGTCAAACATTACATTTCATACATATAAAACAATATCAAAAATAAAACAGTACAACACTGTAAATATTTCCCAATGTTGATGTTTACATGATTTTTATCCTGTTTCTGCTTTCATAATTCTGTAAAATAAACATCTTTAAAACATTAAAAAAAGTGTATATATATATATATATATATATATATATATATATGTGTGTGTGTGTGAAGAGGAAAGAAAGAACAAAAAATAAATAAAGGCATTTGGTCAACGTTCTTTCAGAAGTGCCTATGATGCAACCTACTGTAACTCCAGCTACAAGACTGTAGATTGTGAATAGGAGAGTGCTGCTTTTATCAGCGTAGTGAATATGACACAGTAAAAAATATTCCATACAGAACTCAATATGTCCCTAAACAGACACATTAAATATTGCATCAGAAAAAGCAGGCAGAAGCACACAGCACTGAAGGAAACAGGGCCACAAATCTGCGGGATGTGCAGGCAAGAAGAAGAGGTTATCTGCAAGGTGAAGAACAGCGGAACTGAAGAGGGTGAGGGAAATAGATTTTTAATAGATTTTACTGATGTATGTTCGCATGTGTATATACTGTACATGTGTGTATGTTTACCTTTGTTTTTCTTACTCTAGACAAATAGACAACCACTAGACACTGCTTTGTATAAGCTCTGCTTTCTGACCTCTACTGTACCACTGCTGATAAAATCATGCCTGACCACTGTCCTTTCATGACCCCACTGATTACAACACAAAAAACGAAAGCAACACAAATGACAAACTTATTATGAATATAACTCATCAAAACACATAGCAAGGTCACATGGACGTGTAACCAAACAATGTGAATCACAGCAATGCACTTTTACCCTGCAGGCTAGTGCTGAACAGTTTTGAGCAATAAGTGAAAGTGAACACTAACCAGAAAGCACTCAAAACACAGGGGATTCATAGTGACACAAAGAGAAAGAAAAGTGGTCTATAGCATCATGCTGTCTAGAAATGACCACATTTTTAACCCTTGCTTTCTTAAATCCAAAGAGATTAACAATTCACTTTGGAAGTTCATTCAGCGTTCAGGAATCTTATGAGACTATTGCCGATTTTCATGGAAGGATCAACACCAAGGACACAGGAGCCACAGGAGACATGAAAGACCACTTAAGAAAAGGGTTCTCCTGAGTGCTACTTGTCCTGATTTCAAATTAAACTCAGGAAATTCTCAACTGTTTTACACAAACTTGCGATGCAGCATCATTTTCATGACTACGTATCGTAACACAATCTCAAGCCTTCTAGTAACAATTCAATTCACAGTAATCAAGGTCATCTTGTGATCTTCCACTCATCCTTACATTAATCTAAGTTATCATGTGAATATCTACATGGTGTTCTGCCATATTTACAAGACAGACATCAACAGTTAAAATGTCTGCAAGTTTTTACACAAACATGCTGCTAAAGTCCAATACAGAGATGCGACAGCTAAAGATCATTGATTGGTAATTACGCTGAAATCTTCACACAACAACACCTGTCTAGAAATGAAGGATGTATTTTCTAACTTATTTGTTAGAGCTGTATACTGTTGATGAGTCTCAGCGTCTGTATGTTTTGTGACTTATGGCTGTGTTGATGTGTTTATACAACATCAGCCTTGATGTTGTTTTTCTAATTTCTAGATTAAAAAAACTGATGCCTGGCATAACACTTAAACTATTGTCTCACTATTATCTGTGCACGAAGAAACATTTCAGGCATTCAGAACTGAACTGAGAAAGCCTTTTAAATTCCAACTCTATTGATGCAGCAAATTTGAGTATATATATGAATATTTCAACTAGTGCTGTCAAAAGATTAATCGGATCCAAAATAAAAGTTTTCAATGTAAATATGTATTATTTATATATAAATACACACACATACAGTATATATTTAGAAAATATTTACATGTATATATTCATAGTAATTTAATTTATACGAACTTATACATAACTTATTAAATTTATAACTAAAATATAACTTATTTTTCGCAAATATATGCATGCATGTGTGCGTATTTACATATAGATAAATATACACAGTGCATATATTATGTAAACAAAAACTTTTGTTTTGGATTATTTATTTGACAGCACTAATTTGAACATATAAAGAATGTAAGATTAAAGTGTTTCGAAAAAGTTTCTAATCTAATATATTTAAATATGTTTAATTATAAATAAATTGCAATTTAATAAATTTCTCTTCCTTCCTCTCCAGTTCTGCTTTCTGTGAGGTTTGGCCAATTCAGTTCAGAGTCACAGTTATGAACTGAAAGGGAGCCGATTCTTCAGTTCATAATTTTGCACAGCCCTGGCTGTATGACAATCAATAACTTTGTTGCTAGAATCCGTCCATTATTGCTGCACCTTGCCGAACCCATTACCGAGACCTAATGCATCTTGAGGGACTCGAGCCCTCCTACAGCTGGCAAGCGCTTTGATGCATGATTTCTTACTTCCACTGTACCAGGATTATTATGCCGCTGCTCAATCAACCCCCTGCTCTCCACGACTTTTGGTAAAATAAATCTATATCAACTCTGTGTCATACAGTAATGATTATGCATACGCCGGTATATTTATGCATGTGTGTGATGGGGTTAGACGGTGAATATACATCTTTGAACAGCCGTCTGCGGAGACCTTAAAAGCTCACTGAAATGGAAATGTGGTTAAATATAGATTGATTAGTTTGTTTGTTGTTGAAGATTGATGTTTATAGAATACATTTTGCATATTTATCCCATTTATCTGAACTAAACAATATGGCGTGCCACCATAAAATATCAAGAAATAACAGGCAGGTGCTCACCACATGGAGAAGAGATCTTCCCCTTGGCCATGTTTTTTGTTCTACTAAAGAGCCTTCTGGTTAGGGTTTGTTTCTTGAATCTGCAAGAAAGCACAAAATAAATGAATTAAATAAAGATGAAACAGAGGGTGGAAAAAAAAAAACAAGGTGTAATTAGAAGGCAGACAAAACAAACATACAATCAATAGCTCCGAACACCATGGAACACCCTTATAGATGTGAAAACCGACACAGTATGTTATTACTGCGAATGCTGTCTGCAAGCTCTGTGTTTCACGGCTTTACCCGTAATCTCTAGGGCTCGGGTTTCATATGCGCTTCCAGCAAAGTCTGGGCCAAGCCACAATGAAACTTTTGCACAATCAATATCATGTAATATGTACAAAGCCCAACATGAGAAAAAAGAGGCTTTACTTTTTTTTTTTCCACTTCCTCTATCCTCTTATGCACTACACAGGACGCTGTTCTATGACACAGGACATTGTTCTTGTTATTTAAAACACAGAAATCTCACAGCAAGCATTCGGAATATCTATGTCCCAGTCCACTCGTGCTTCTCCTTTCCGCCTTGTGGAAATCATTTCATTCTGACAGTATTTCTCTCTTTCTTTTACTGTCTAAAAAGACACTAATGAGTCTTTCCATACAGGCCTGGCGGTAGACAGAGGCAAGGTGATTATGCAAACACCAGGTCCTGAATCGCTAATGAAAGCTGGGGAATATGTAGAAGACAATTGTGTAGTAAAGGAAAAGGGGGAAAAAAAACAGAAGAAAGTTTGTTTCTGGACTCTCTTGTAAAATCAGTCCTGACACTCAGTGCTATTAGTAGCCCATTAAACAGTTCAAGGACAATAGCTGTCCTCTTGTTTGATCATTTATCCTCCGGATCTCGTTGTTATGCTCGGTGCCTAAGATCAAGACGACCGTAGAATATCAATGGCGTTGCTGAAAGTGGGCAAACTAGGTAAAATAATTCTTCTTGGTTTATTTACACTCTGCGAAATATTGTTTCATAAGGCTGCGTTGTTTACCTTCCACGTGAAATATTGGAACAATAACCTTGTTTTTTTCAAACATAATGAAGCAAGTTTTGGTGCCATATGAAAGCATAACATTTCAAAAGCACAAGCTGAAAAGACCCTTGATATTGATTCATGCCTGTGGGTGTTACAATCCACACTGAAAAAGTAGGACAACTCAACCTGTGCAAGGTGAAATGACAGAGCGTGCCTTCCCTTCTCTTATTCCCCTAAACATACCGGCTGTATCTGTTCAGTGAAAGGACCACAGGAGGAGGACAGCAAAAGAATTAATCTCAACCCCTTCCTTAATCACCAGGCCTAGTTTCCCAAAGCCACCATCACAGATAACACATAGGGGCATTCAACCTGTCATTGTTTATAAAATGGCTTCCTCTTTAAAGAAGAGAATGACGTGTTTTACAAGTAAAATGCCTGCTTAGTGTCCAAATTTAGTTTCATTAGTTATCCAAAAGGCAGGCAGGCAGTTCTCTGGGTTATGATTCTCTTCTCAAACTGCTTAACTAATAATTAAAGTTCCTTTTCTTTTCTGAAAGGCTTTCATCTTATGAAAATGGTGTTGAAAAGAATTCAGAAAGGTAGATTCTCTGAATAAACTTACTGTAAAGACCCATTTTTCACTTCTACCATTCTTCCTTAAGAAATACCATCTTTTGTGTTTCCAGGAGAAAATCATACAGAAATGACTGCAAGAACATAAATAATTCTTATTTCTGAGTAAACCATTCCTTGAATCGACATCTCATCCCCCTTATTCCCTTTGTTTTTAATGTTACAAAATATTTCTATTTCAAATGAATGTTCTTTCTTTTGAACCCTCTTTCTAATCATCATCCAGTTTTCTGAAATACTGTGATATTAAAGAATTATATTAGTAAACAGATCGATAACTAAAAAAGAAACAATTTCATTTGATATTTTATAATATAATTTTTTTTTTTAATGCAGGCTTGGTGAACACGAGATACATACCAACTTTTTAAATATATAAACAGAGCACTTAACGGAGAAAAGAACAAAGGCCCTAATGCTGGTATTTATTAAACACTGGTAATATCCTCTCATTGACCAGCGGCCATGGCGATATCTATCTCATTCAATTATTCTGCCCATATGGACATCTTGCTAAATCCCTTTCAATCTCATGTGCTTGATTAGTCTTCAGTTCATGCTTGATTTGCCCTTTGCTGTGCATCAACCTGGGGCCTGTTGTAATGGATAACAACACACCAATTAATCCCATCATTGTGGCAATTAAGTAGATTGAGTGCTCCGATACCAGCGGGGATTCCAGTGGGTGCCGTGGGGTTGGCACAGGATGGGAGCATAGGATTGATGCTCCCAAGAGCCTCCAGGACACTAACACAGATGAACGCATTTGCAGCACGTTCAAACAAAGAGTTAACCGCTAGGAAGACTGAAGCTGAGCATTAGTTTAATACTACATAAACTGTGCTCTAATATAATGTGACATTTTAAGAAGGGAGCTTCTCCCCTCCTGAGTTCAGCCAGACTCCATTAGTGTGGCTTGTTAGCAAGGGTCAAGTTTGATCCTTGTGGGGATAGAGTGTGACGGTAGACTGTCTTGAAGTAGCTTGTGTATAGGATATTGCGCAGCCGGAGTGAAGACTTAGTGTCATGGTGCTCCTAAGGGGGTCTGGATTACAGAGATTTCAACTAACTTCCCTATAGCGAACTTAAGCTTTAGCATTACAGTGGAAAAAAGTTCTTGCTTTTTGCATCTGCCTTCATTTCTCCATTCATAATTGCTACTTTTGATGATCAGTGTCCTATTTAAAGTGCCCCTACTATGGATTTTTGAAAAATACCTTTCATTCAGTGTTTAACACCGCTCTAAGTGCATTTCAAATCATTGAAACGAGTAATTTTTAAAAGGTCTCAAACCGTTTGATGGCAAAATTAAACATTAGTATATTGCCCGCCCACGTGTTGTTCTTTTCGTGTTGGTCTGAATAAAAATGCAAATTCATTCTTTGCCACTAGATGCTTTTGGAGCTTTTGGAGCATTGAAAGCTCACAAAAACTGGTTTAAATGATATCGACCTATCACCAAAGGAGTCTGGAAAAATTAATCATTTTGGAGTCGTTAAACAAATGATGTTTAGATATAAACAAATTTCGGGAGAAGTACGTACGAATAATACAGCTGATGCCTCGTTCCCTAATCAGCCTATTATCTGATTATCCTATCAGAGCAAAGAGATTCTCCTTTAAATAGAGCTAACTCCCCTTCCCCATCTCGTTCTTTTGCATCCCTCCACCGCCCCTTTCTCTGCCTCTAGTCCTAGATCACCTATGCTAACATTCATCTGTCTTTATTTTAGATCAAAAGCGTTCCGGCACAAGAGACGATCTTCGCCGGAGAGCAGATCACCTTCTCGAGCTCCACGGATAGATCACCGGAACCTAATGCACCCGTACTCATCATAAGTCCTGTACACTATCTAACATGCTTTTAATCAAACTGGAAATTAAGTGCTGGGCATCTGGCCAGAGGAGAACTGGCCCCAACTGAGCCTGGGTTCTCCCAAGGTTTATTTTTTCTCCATTCCTTACAGTTGGAGTTTTGGTTCCTTGCCACCGTCTCCTCTGGCTTGCTTCGTTGGGGACACCTAATTTCTAGTGACTTCATCGTTGCTTACAGAGACCGATTCGGGGATGGGGCCGGACGCCAAGCTCCGTCCAACCCTCGCTGCCCGGGGGTTAAAATCCTTGGGGCTCGGAGTTCGCCGAGCTCCCGGCTCTCTCCCCAGACAGCTCGCCAAACACGCTCTTTCTATTTGAATATTAACGCTAGAACTCCCAGAGAGGGGTCAGAAAAACCTGGGAGTTCTAGTGTTAATGAGGAAGTGTGAACTAGTGAAATAAGGTAAAAATAAACGCATACAGTATTATGAGGAAATTAAATTGTTTCATAAATGTCAACCATTTGTTTCACAACCAATAATGTGGGCACTTTTAATTGGCACTGTGCTGTGCTTTTTTAACAATGTAAAATAAATACACAAATTAATGTAATTTAATTAATACAAACACAAGCATATTTCACAGTTAAAAACAAGATAACGGTATGTGTCACTAAAACAACAAATCATAACAAAACTAATTAATTATAGTATTAAAAAGATGTGTTGTGTTGACCCCGTTTCCTAATAGTTCAAATAAAAGCTTCCTATTTTCCCTTTTTTTTTCCTGTATCAATGTTCTTTCTGTGCGCTCTGCTTCATTTCGTGTTTTCCCATTCACTGCCCTCTCTTTTTGTGTCTTTTTCTCTCCCTGTGTCTCTTCTTTGTCTCTGCTCTTTTGCCATGCTCATGTTGGGTAAATGAGAAGTGGCAACACACACAGACACATGTACAGCGTCTGTTCTCATTATCTCAAAGAGAACTGCCTCCTCCCTCGGCCCCAGTGGCACTGTGCAGTGCAATCCAAGGAAGAACAAAAAAAAAGAAGAGATGAATGAGAGCACTCATCAAATTAGTTCAAGTGCAAATAAACAAAGAATGTACTGCTTTACCAATGACAGAGAATGGGAAAGAAGAGACAGAACTACTGAGAAATAACTGTTTTTCACATTGATCTCATTGATTTCAAAGGTTTGGATATAAAGCTCGGGATTTTAAATAAATTAACATGTTTATTTTTAAATACGTATTTTAATTTAGAAAAGATGCATTAAATGAATCAAAAATGAAGTGGAAATAAAAGAAAGAATATATATTTCAAGCAGCACTGTTTTTTTTCCAACACATACAATGAAACATATTTCTTTCTCACCAAATGAGCATATTAGAATGATTTGTGAAGGATCATGCGAGAAAATACATTTAATGCACATTCTAAAAGAAAATAGTTATTTTAAATTGCAATTATATTTTAATGTTTTTGATGTAATGTTTGATACAATAAATGCATCCTTGATGAGCATATATGCGCTTAGCTATTTTAATTTTCATATATATTATATCATCCATGCCATTGTTTGAGATGTGTAGACTGTTTCTGTCGTGCAGCATGTAAGAGATATCATTACATGAACATAATGAGCTTGTTAAGGAAGAGTTTAACCCATGGGCAGAGGAACACAGCATTAATCTCTTTGCTTTGGGCTAATTAGGGTAAAATCCCTATACAGAGGCATCTCAGCATTGTGACCTCTGTCTCCATCCTCTCATTTAACATTCATAAATGAGCATGAAGACAATTTGCAAATTGTGTGCACAGGCTTATTACTCTGTTTGCAGACTTGAGGACTGAGCTGAAACAGCTATAATGTAAAAGCACACGCAACGCTACTTAGTGGCTGCGCTTTCTCAATTGATTCAATGAGATGACATAATGGAAGCACATCAGTGGCCTCCAGGCTTATGTCCGGTAATGACAGTTTGATTTATTCACGTAAAACAGCAGTAGGAAGCAATTGATCAAAAATGTTGACAAATTACTTGTGCCCTTAATTGAGGTTGATTTTAAGAACATGTATTGATGTCATTGGTGTGAAAAGCTTAGATATGTAGTGCATGCTGGTTTCATCTGCCTGTTAAAAACCTCTCTGTTATTGATCTTTTAGATATTGATTAAGTTATCCTAAATTGGCTTTTAAGGTTTTTTTTCACATCAATGCTACAGTTCCTTTAAATGCTGTTTGTTATATCCAACATTGATTAAAAAAAAAAAGAAAAAATAATAATAATGCTGAAAATGCACTGACATGTTATGATCAATGCAGCATTTTCGATATGTCTGAAACTTACTCAGATAATTAAAGCTGGGTCTGGGCACTTTCCTTTCAACACTAAAAAAAATAAAAGTAAAATAATAATAATAATAATAATAATAATAATATATTTATATAAAAGAACAAAATATAACATCCCTAAATTACAATCAACTGGAT
>JAUMHE010000016.1:2098185-2122213 GCA_032359235.1 Enteromius mattozi
AATAATAATAATAATAATAATAATATATTTATATAAAAGAACAAAATATAACATCCCTAAATTACAATCAACTGGATTTCGTCAGTCCAATCAAGTCACACCTTCCAGATGATTTGCTTAAAACTAAATAAAGTAAAATAATATAAAGAATAAAATACAGTATTAAAATAAGCATTAACTTTATTACATGTACAGAGGTTTAAAACAATAAGACCCATGCAGTGTTTTTCTAAGTGCTGTTTTAAGAATGTTTAGATATACTTAGTGGGGAAAAAAAGACAAAATGTCTTGTACAGAATATAGTTTGTGAGAGGAGGGGATTATTGATTTTCTTACTAGTCAGTAGACTAACCCCAATTGATAAAATTCACTAGTGTGCAGATATACTTCTGTGGCACCACTTGATTCTTAGTTACCCTCATTTGAATGTGTGTCATATTCTGACTCAAATCACCACACCTCTACAAAACGGCAGCTTGGCAAGTATTGCTTTCCTTTTCCCCTTCCTCTCTCCCTCACTCGTGAGAATGAGGCAGCCGTGAAATATAGTCACCAGCAAATTGAGATTCATCAGGCAGCCTGTCTTGCTCACTTGAATCTATATTCAATTCTGGAGCATCTGTTATGGCTGAGGCAGTTCAGGACACGCTGGTATTGTGAGGTTGAAATTGTGCTTGGATAAATAAACTTACAGGCATAATAAAACCCAATGAAAATATATATCACAGCCCCAGTATCAGTGAGAATCCTGAAATCAGAAACTAAAGAAAAAAAAAAACTAACTGCATGTTAGTGGAAGTCTGAAAGTACAGTACTTTATTCATAAATACGAGAATACAAAATAAGTATTTTTAGACCAGTTGCAAAGCATGTAGTGTATTATTCCAAAAGTCATATCTGCTATATTCAACATTCATGATAGTGTTTCTGTTCAAACGTGAGAACATAAAGAATGTTTCTCTTTAATGGCTTTTAGGATGTCCTAGTTTACGAAAAAAACACGAAGTGTAACTGCCCTTACTCTTGAGAGCTCATCAAAGATTGAGATGCACCTCTACCGTAGGGGAGACAAACTAAATGAGCGCACATACTGCTTAGATAAGCACAAAAAGGCCCGGCTGAAAATCACGGGCGCTAGCAATGCCACTGTAGCAATAGCCGCAGCTTTCTCAACCCTAGAGGCTTATTCAGCACAATGCATGCTATTAAACAAAGTCTCCCTCTGTGAAACTGGATTCCCTGTCTAGCTTTAGATACACACAATGTTTCTTTGCATGCAATGAGAGATAAAACAAACGTATCTATAATTTCACGGTTGTAGCAGTGCTTTTTCCACCTCACTTAGTCAGAGAGTTTCACTAATTATTAACCTGCTGTGATGCGGAAGGTGAGACAGGTTGTGACAAGAAGCAAAGCAACAGACAAACAGAGGCATGATGCCAAGCCACGACAAGAATTAACAGGAAGACCGAACGACGGTAGCATACTCAGAAGGCATTTGAAAGCTTTCTTGTAACACAGACACGACCTTGTTTATAGAGTGCCCTTGCACTTTGCATGCATATTTCACCTCTCTCTGCACACCTCCTCCTCAAACATCACCTGATACGAAAATGTCAAATATATTCAACACCAACAATCATCCATAAAAGTGCTCTATGTTCACACTGGAAAGTTAATACTTCCTGTGCCCTTCAAAGGCATGCTAAAGGATGCTCACATTTGCACTTAACTATTCTCACATTTATGCAAGGTCTGCTCTCTGTCTCCTTGTGTGCATATGTTATTTACTTTGCTTGTTTAACCTGTACTAACATGCAGAGGAGTAGGAATGATCCAAAAGGTCCCCCGTAATATCAATATATAAGTTTAGCTAATGAATATTAATTAGGTGGCATAACATTCACCCTTAGTTTTGAAAGACAGGTAAATTGGCATAAGTGAAAAGATGTCACAATCACAATATCAGGTGATAGCATAAAACCGAGGGAAAAAAAGAACAGTAAAACTGTGTTTAAAAAATAAACTGCATGACTAGTTTCGTAGTCTAATAATTATTCAGTGTTGACTTGGATACAATTAGTGCACACAGTACTGATTGCTAAAAGTGATAAAGGCACAAACTGAAAAGCAGGGAGACACAATAAGTCATTACAGTGTATCATTATATCGACTTGGCTCATGAATATTAATTAGGTGGCATAACAAAAGGCATGTGAAGGAGGACTAGTACGGGGATGTCAAATGAAGTCCAGAATCAATTATGCAGCTTTAATCACCAATACTGGGGGTAAAATAAAAAGCAACATGTACTATTTACTAAATTCACACACCAGAGGGCTTAAAATTGCATAAACATGATAATCAAGGAATATTAAGCTAATAATATTATCAAGAAAAAGAGAAAACTGCTCATTGCTTTGGGCTGGATAACTTTAGCTAATAAACCATACGAAACGGAAAAATGAAAACAAAAACATAAACAGTATTTAATCTAATAAACGTTTGTTTAGTAATTACTTTGCTACACCCCGTCTAACATGTGACTTTTCCATATTCTTCTCATTCCTTGTGGGTCTCGCAGCCTAATTCTTTAAGCACCATGAATTGTTGAAGCTGATAAGGGAATACATGGATCAGCGTTAACAACGGTCAGTAAAATTCCAATCAATACCCACACTTCATTAGTTCATGCTAATCTGGACTCTGAACAACAGATTTAATATCTTCACACAACTGGCCCTTTAATGAGATTTGTTTACTTATCATGGTAAGCCTCACAGTCATTTACACACATTAGCATCACCCCTGACTGGATATACAGAGCAGGACACAAAACTGCTTCAGGAATGGGTTTTTGGATCAAAATGGAGATGGTGTTTACACAGTGGAGGGTAGGAGATCTGACATGATGGATTTTTTGGAGATGAACATCTCTGCATTTGCCATGAGCTTTGGTTGAGTGCTTGAGTCACTTTGACAAGACGTCACGTCAGATGTTCAAGAAGAATGGGATGTCTTTCTATGTTTAGAAGCAAATTGGTGAGAAAGGGAGATTTCTATTGCAAAACGCAGGAAACTTCAAATGGATGCAACTTTTAGGCTGTAGCATGAGGTAAAAACACAACAACATTAATGACATACCTTTTTTTAAGAACATCTTAGGAAAAAAAAAAATGCATAAGTATCTTATACATGAAGAACGAAGGAATTATCAGACCTCCAAAACACCAAATTGTAAATAAAACCACAGTACCTATCATCATTATAGAGGCGGAGGCTTCTGAACAAGGTGACCTGTTTGCTGTGCACTAGTCAGAGAACTGAAGCTGATTGGCATGTCATTTGCATAATCAGGGCATACACTGGGTGTCGGTTGGAAATCCAGCACTGATTTCCAGCACTCCGCTCGCTGTGTAGACTCATGGTGCAATCAAGCCCGAGATTAAAGGTCCTCCAAAGATCAATCTCCCACCACTGCACCTCTGCTTACACCGATGAATGCCGATATTCTGATACTCAATATGTGGGTTGATGCAGAGGGGAAAAAATAGACTGAAAAAACTACACCGTCGGCAGAGAACGAAATTAGATCAGTAATTTTCTTTCACGTTCACCCTCGAAATCTCCACCCATCACGCTGCGACTGTAACATTGCTTGTACGTGACTATACTGCCATTTGAGTTTCATTTCCTGCTCATTACAAACCTCCGGCTCTGCAAAAGATGGATACAGTCAGAACGTATTTGTGATTCTTTTTCTAAATCTCACTATGGCAGTACATTTGATTAAATATTAGTCGATAATAACTGCAGCTAGATTTGAGAGTGGGAACTGAATTCTAAATAGTTCTGTCAGGGCTCATTGTTTTTATGAACCTTTTATCAACGTGATCGCATTCATATGTATTTGTACGCAGTACTATATGGTTCTTGTAGGTGTATGTTTCATAGAAGTGACCTTTCTAATTTCGGAGGCTGCACGCAATGAATTATGGAATCTCACTGATCTCTAGTAATAAAATAAAATAGTCAGATTTTTACATCTCCAAATTGCTAATTTGCAAATTTTTTCAATGTCATCAAAACAATGATATTTTATGTTACTGTACTCATTCAAACATTTGCATACAAATTATCATTATCATAGTTCATACATGTGGAAGGGAAAAAAGTGATCGAAGCAACAGGTGGCTAAATATATAGCTGTGTACATTAACAGTGCATAAAATTCACTAATGCAATAATTGCAAAATACTTCCATAAGCCTCCATTAAAACGCATCCATTGTGGAAAACCTCACAGTGGCAAACAAATAGCTGAAATCTGATAAAAATCATCAGATGAGTGTGACTTGAGCCTGAATACACTGTTGACATTAAGTACTAAGCTCTGGTTGACACTGCATAATCAGCTTCCAAGGACGTAGGAGATGACATGACCCTAAAACAATTGTGATTCAGAAGGTCACCACCAAAAGATGGGAAATGCACATCAGAGACCAACTTATACCCCTACGCTTCCCATTCAGTGGCTCGCTGTGTGGGTCCCATTCAGCTCTCCAGAGGTGTGGGGTTACACGGACATATTAACTTTCCAATCTTGAGCATATCAGATCTCTCTCAGAGGTCAATGCCAGTGATAATGCACAGCATGCTCTGGTGCACAAAAACAAGAGGCCATGATTCAGCATGATCAATGATGAATACACCATGAGCAACACATATCTCAATGACTCTCTTACAACTGAGATTAAATTTACCAATGATACGGCTCCCTTTTTCTAATGTACAACCTGCACATTTAGTGCAACACTATGTTGACCAAGTTTAGAACAACCTAAAGTGGTTTGCTATTCTCCCAGCATGCCCAAACTGCTTAGGTTGGTTGTTTGAAAGATTTTAGTTGGTTTTTGGGGACAGGTTTAAGCTGTGTGTGTTTGTGTGTGTATTTTCATTTGGGAAAAGAATGAATGATGCATAATCATTCTTATGTTTAAACATACATACTATCCAAAAGACCCTTGTTTTACATCACTGGGTGGTTCTGAACTGGTTTTCCTCTCACAAGGGTAACATGACACATTTAAAACTTCTATCAGAATATGTTTATTTTGGACAGCCGAGAAACAGTGAACAAAATTTTGAAATTCAGTATTCGTCAATAAATTAGACATTTCTGTGTCTGATGCTTGCTGAGGCTTGCACTCTGTCTATGAAGAATAATGCCTCTATTCTTCCTTTTGTTTCTGTGAAGTTTAAAGTCTAATGAGCATTGCATCCTGTCCAGTATTTTATAGCTTATTCATAACTCTCGGTACGTCAGGTGTATCATGCTACCTGGAATCCCTCACATAGATGGCACGACACAAACAGAGGACTTGGGTTGAGTTTGTATCAGTTCAGAAAGACTGTAGTTCACCTGTTGAAAGTAAATAAAGAGAGATATAAATGACTCTTGTACATACAGCTTTGGCACTCATTAGCCTGGAAAGTTGACACACGTTAACGTGTTGATAAACGGATTTAAAGCATGTTGTTGTTGGAGGGGAGGCTTAGCTCAGATTAATGGATTAAAATGGCTGTTCCCACTGATTAGATTCTCATTACTGCCCTGGCCTGTTGGTCAATTAACACCATCAGTGACACAGACACACACATACACATACACACTTTCATCAATTAGAATAGCTACAAGTGAAAATAGTATGGCATTTAATCCTGCATTCATGCCTACTTCCCTTCTAAGCAGCATGGCAAAACCAGTCCATGGATTAAGCAGTAACTAGTGAGACCAAAAAAAGACAGATGGCAGATGACCTACTGATTCTACCAATTCAGACAGAATTACTAAAAGGACAGAAACATGTAGCATCATGTTTAATGTTGAGTTGGGATTATGACAAAAATAATAATTGTCGATAATTTGCTTGAAACTGTAATTGCTTTAAAGCAAGTTCATGTCGTATTTTTATATGAAAATAAATAAGTTGGAAAACTTTTATTATAGTACTAAGCCTCAAATGTCAACTATTCATTGGATTGGTTTCTTCTTTCATTTTTTTTAAATATATATATATATATGCATGGTATTATAATGCTAAACTACAACTGTAATTAAAACAATAGAAAACCCTTAAGATAACCAGATAAATACATTTTAAACACTCAGAATAACATAAGTGGACTTTGAACGATTATGTTATTGTAATTGTGATTAGAAATTTGATTAATTGTGCAGCATTAATGTTGAGTAAAAACAATGCCCTAACAATAGGAATAGAAATGAAGAACGAAAGAAAAAAGTTTGTGTAATTTCTTTAGCTTCAGTATAGCCACTCAGGTTTGGCAGCAAATGGTGTCAAAAGGTTAATGTTGATTTAATAAGCAATTAATTTTAAGCCGGTACCTTTGAAATTGGCAAGAGTGAGGATGATAAAAGATTAGAATCAGCTGTGGTGCCTGAAAAGTGAAGCATTGAGTCCTGGGTAAATTGCCTTTTTCGCTGTACAAAGCTGGGCTTGTTTGTTCACAGCTCAGAGAGGAGTCGGCTGGCGGTTAATTGGTGCAGTTCTCCTGGGCACAGGTTGATGATGTCATAATAGCACATATACGTGAAGCTCCTGATGAGGTCTGATTGTTTTTTCAATGAGTGTGAGTGCAGATCGATAGGATCAGTCTCACTTGGCCAGAAAACCGAAAGCGTCCCTCTCTTATTAAATAAAAGCCAGATGGCCATTGGATTAGTCAGGTAGAACCACTGAGTGGCATGGGGTGAGTGCAGCGCTTCTGAACTATTATTTC
Organism: Enteromius mattozi; assembly: GCA_032359235.1. Lineage (NCBI taxonomy): Eukaryota > Metazoa > Chordata > Actinopteri > Cypriniformes > Cyprinidae > Enteromius > Enteromius mattozi. The sequence goes on from JAUMHE010000016.1 coordinate 2,104,989, forward strand.
CTACATCTGACACATTAGTTTTCACATGTGCGAATTCATAAAAATACAGAAAACTTTGCACTTTAACTTTCTGAAGAAAAAAAACATCAAAACAACAAGAAGTATGGTGACTTTTTACTCACTCTCACATCATTACTTTTTTTCACATGCAAAGATATTCAGAGGAATGTTTCAGTTGCTTCTGTTTATGCAGTGCAAGTCAAAAATTGACCCTGCATCTGAATATGCCTATGGGTAGTATATCCGAATTCATATCATTCAAAACAATAGTTGAAAAGTTATGAGAAGATTTATAACATCCAATAACATCCGATTCTGATGTGCACATCACTCTTTACTGTCTCATGAGGCCACGGGAGAGGATTTGTGAATGGCAGTGCAATGACTCAGTTGATACTGGTAGGTCACATGACAGTAATTCAAAGTAGATAAATTAATATATACATATGTATCATTAAAAAGACAGGTTAAAACCCAACGCAGTACCTATATGCAGTATTCAATTTTTGATGCAGCATAAGACATTTTCATTATATCTTCCTTTGTGTTTAACAGATGAAACAATGTTATACAGGTAGGTTTGGTGACACAAGTAGCTCAAAAAATAGGCCCTGTTCAATATTAAATGAAATATGCACAAGACGTCAAGTGCACATCATAGCCTTAATTTGCAATCTGACCCTTTATAAAAGGTTTGTGTTAGGCAATCACAAAAGTTGAAATTCATACTGAAAGCACTACACTTTTTTCTCACTCTGTGTTCATACAGTTATTTGAAAACCTGTCAGTGCAGAAGATGAAATTCCACACACTTAATCCTGTAAAAATACTTCCCACAATACAATGACATGAACATGCTGCAATTATACACACCGACTATTCTTCATACATCACCATCAGCCGTGCCTTAAAGGCACTGACTGAACCCACTTAGCGGCTCCATTCATCTCCGAAATTATTAATTCATCGCCACTATTAATTTAAAATAATACAATGGACTAAATATAGGCACCAAACTCCCCAGACATCACTGCCCTGAGTCTCTCTTTAAACACACGTTTTCTTTCAAGAACAGCGTAATTACACAATTGGCAGACAGACAAAACCACAAACTAATCAGCTATACGTTCACCGCACTATAGACTCCATCGCTTCCTCCTTTCTAAACGCAGTGACCCAGACAGACCTGGCTGTATCAGATGACCCACCTCTGTCGTATCCATGCGGTTTATCCTGTTCCTCACCTTTTAACAGGTCAATCATGGCTGGTCACTCACTGGCAAGAACGGGCATTGTAATCCGCTAGATACGGAAAGCTTCTCTCATCCTTTTGCAAAAGTTTCTCTGTGATGCAACAAAAGTTATAAAGGAATTAAGTGAGGAAATTAAAAACAGTTCTGGTCCAGTTTGCGGTAGCGGGACCTGGACTCCGTCTCCTTACTCGACTGATCACCACATTCAGTTTTCCCTTTTTCTATTCTTAATGCATTCGCAGCAGGAGCACATTAAGAAAGAATCAATTTGTCAGCCGGCAGAGGAAGGGGAGGGCGGGGGGGTCAAGAGGGAGAGTATATGCGTGTGTGTGTACGTCGGGGTATAGTGTATATCATGGCTCTCTCTCTTCATATCGGATGTCCCTGCTTTCGGTGGACTTAAAAGAGTTGGTGACGCGAGCTGGTGGCTCGTGTGCAAATTAAATGGAGAGACAGAAAAATGCATTATTGATGCCAGCGGAGGCTGAAGTGTCTCGCTTACAGAGCCGACTCTGGTTCCCACACGGGGTAATTAATCCACAATCCTGAGCCAGCCATGAATGGCCCAACCATAGAAGAACCATCTCTCTCCACTAGAGCACTCCCTCCACCGACTGCTGAAAATAGGTCACCTGCCTAGGGCCAGCCGGTGCGTGTGCGCACGTACGTGTGTGCATGACGCACCGATGGGACTGCTTAAAAAACAGAGCACATTTTTCTGCCAAATTTGCAGTGCAGGTTAGTTTTGATGGTTGTTGCATGCTTTTCTGGTACCGAATGCTGCTGCGTAACATTTTAACCCAAGGGCAGATAAAATGGGCAAAAATTCAGGATAGGTACAAGGCATGTATTTAGTACAAATTCTGGTTTTTGGATGCCTGGTGTTTGGATGTCTTGTGTTACTTGGCATCTCCCTTGCTGTTCATCATTTATTCTTCAAAACTGTTTTTGAAGTTAATAGGCAATTACAAAAAGGCACACAATAATTCTCTTGAATATGTCTAGCAAACCTCCACAAAAGAACCACAAAACAGTAACTGCAAAACAAAGAACCAATGGTCTGTAAAATAGCAGGCAGTTGCCGCAGTAGAGTAGATTAAGCAATATTTTACAGACTTTGAAGGAATTAGAAAGAGGAGCTGAACTGGTCTGAGCTTCTACAGTCTATTTCTTGGCAAATACTTCTAAGAAGAGAAGCTTACAAGAAAGTGCATGCACTTTAACAATTACTTCAGTAACTAAAGAGTCAAGATAGACTCAACAAACAAAACAGCACATTTATGTTTTGTGGGCCCTTTTTCAAAGCCCTTTTGCCTCCCGCTCTGTGAAGATCTGAGCAAGGTCACAGGCATCAGGAGAGGAACAGAGGCAAAGAAATGAGAAAGAAAAAGAGATTTTAAAAAGGGAGGGTGAGCTGACCTTAGAATAAGGCTACACAAATAATACAAATAGAATAGAAACCATTATATGGCTTGATGCAATTACTAAACCGCAAAATTAGATTATTTAAATTAATAAAACATGTATATATTATGTTTGCAGCGTCTCAGGGGATTTAGCTTGCTTCATATTGTTTTAATATAATTATAATTATTATTGTTTTTATTATTATATTAACTTGAAAGGATTATAAAAAAACATGCTAACTAATAAAACAGAACTGCAACTTTTTTAACTCTCCAATTTAGTTTTCGGTCAGCTTTGGGTCAATACATTTAAAACTATTTCTATTGACAGAAATGACTTGTACAGCTCAGCTCTAATCACAATAGAAAACACATTGTGCAGCTTTAATCTGGAGTGAAGTAATGCTCTCCCACCCTCAGCCTCAGTTGAGAGTACAAAACAAATAAATTACACTACGTGCCTGAGAAAAGCAACAGGAATTCCATGTTAACCTACACATAAAGGAGAGAAAATGAGAGCTGAGGGCTGAAATGCACACGTGTGCTTAACTAGCAGCCGGTGAGTGGGTGGTAGATTTTACACTTCCTCACAACATCTGCAGTTCCAACATGAGTGTTTATGAGCAAAAACCATTTATTTATCTGACACTGAATATAGATACAGTACAGGAAAATCTGTGCAGTTCTGCGAAATGTATTAAAAATAGCACACTGTACTACACTTTTACTCAAATTTGCCAAAATATTTCCTAAAAAATAAACATGCCATTAGCAAATGTACAGTTTTGCTCATAAGTTTACATACCTCTTCCAAAATAGCTAAGATGTTAATAATGTTAATGATGTATATATAAAAAAATCAGAAAAGCCAGGGGTGTAAAGTGGTACTTACATTATCTCCTGAGAAACATGAAAACATCTTGGCTTCAGACGGACAGCCAGAAATAAAAATAAAGAAAATTAATAATAAAAAAGAAACCATTACTATTTGAAGGGGTTCAAATATGTAGAAGATAAACTAAACAGAAAAAGCTGGAAAACCAAAAAATAAGCAGAAGAAAGAATTTTCTGAAGAACAGTGGGCAGTTTAACTTCCCAGAACAACCACGTAACTCATAAACAACTAATTGCTTGTAAATAAAAGATCATTCCATGTCAACTCAACCAGAGGTCCCAGGCTCATTTTTTTTTTTTTTTGTAGAAAGATAAACATACATAGTAGGGATGTAACAATATGAATATTGTGATACTGCGATAGGAAAACTGTGTCAATATTATTGTGGTCATGATAAGTCTTCCAGGCAAGAAGTGTAGTTTTAAAAACATATTTAAACTTCTTATTCTAACATAAAAGGTCTTTAAATTTGTGTTTTGGGCCATTACGATTTGGCACACTTCTGTCAAACAAACTACATCCGAAAGCACGACATGGCTTAATCCCTACATCAAGTCTCTTTTTGCTGAAGCGTGGACTTCGTTCAGGCAATCAGCTTGTGATCTGGTGTTTCCGTGCCTCAGAACGGCTCTGTTCACAGTGAATAAATACAGTTTATCCCAACATGCTGTGAGTTTAGTGAGCATTTGGGAACGCAACAGTCACCAGTTAGGCTTTATTTTCATCGAAGATGATTACAGCATTTCACTTGATTTGTAGTGAGACATGTTATGAGTTGTTTTTCAAAATAAAATGTTTCTGTAAAAATAAAAGCTTAAAAGTGAAGTATGATTTGCTGACAGCTAACGTTTTAAATGCAGTCCAAATTCAAGTGTAGAAGTAGGCAAGCAATAGCATAATTTCCCTACTGCAGTGTAAAGCAAAAATAATATGCAGATAAAATATTCATTTTCATTTATTTTACAATCCAAGATGCATTTTTGTTCATTTTCAGCACTCAAACATGTATGATGTGCGGGATATTGTTTTGATAGAGGGAAACAAGAATTTTAATTTCAACATTATTTACCCTTCAGACGTTGTTCTTTAAATTTGTATTGACTGTATACAAAATTACCAGCATTTGGTTGTCAACCACTGAAAATGGGTAACATTCAACAATCTGAATATGGAGCCACACAGAGACCCCCATATCTCTGAATGATGCAGGGAATGAAGACTCCAAAAGAAAGGTTTATTAGGAACTAGAATATGAAATCATTGCAATATCTTTAATACTTCTTGAGTTACAGACAGGCAAACTTAGGTAAAAAAAAAAATAGACCTACATTTGGTTTTTGTGTACAATTGAACAATTTAGTCCTGTAGCCATATTGAAATTTCAATATCTCTGGAACTGAACAATACATGGCCTTAACAATGAAGATAACAAAAGAGAAGTTTGTTAAGATTCAATTTCTAAAAGAGCATTAAGATATCTTTAATACTTTTTGAGTTACAGGCCTGCAAACTTTGGTGAAAACACTTGAAAAGTGTTCTTTCCCCTTTTTCGAATGGTCACCATTGGCAAATAATGCAACAAGGACAGCTAAAATCAACAGATACTACTAATAGACCCACCAATCTCTGTGTAAAAGTAACATAATGATTCTGCCATCTTTCTGATGTCATTTTTAACCCACTGTAATTTGGATCTGAATCTCAGGTGAAAATTGCCATTTTGACCCTCCTCTACAAAATAGTGGATTACTCAGTAAAAATTCATCCAAGACAATAAATATTTTGTCTTTCATACTCGTTCAGAAAAAAATTATAAGTAAAATAAACAATTTGAGCTAGGGACCTCTTGTTGAGTTGATGCAAAATTACCAAAAACATAAAAACAGATGGGTATAGTATAGTTTACCCAAAAATGAGTAATTACTCACCATCAAGTCGTTCCAAACCCACAAGACCTTCATTCATCTTTGGAACCCAAATTGGGATATTTTTGATGAAATCTGAGTGCTTTCTGACCCTCCATAGACAACAACAGAACTACCATGTTCAAGGCCCAGAAAGATGAATACATACAGTATATATATATATATATATAAGTATAAAAATATGAACAAAGGTCTTACAGGTGTGGAGTTAGAAGAGGGTGTGTAATTAACAGGATTTTAATTTTCAGGTGTACTATCTGTTACGGAAGTGGATGAGACACAGGAGGTAAGTGATTATAGAAGGTATTTATTTTCACAGTAGAGCAAGAACAATCGATATAAACTTAGAGAAAGTTGAGTAACAGAAAGCTGGGTGATTTGTCGTTGATCAGGGCTGGAGAGTAAAGTCTTTTCTGTATCTTTGTAGAAACGTCGGAGCGGTGGAGTCACACAGAGACGAAGGAGACAGGACCACATACACTGAGGATTCCTGGAACTTGGGATGAATACTGGAACGAAGGAGAACAAGGTAAGTACAAGGTAAGTATTTCAATGTTCGTAATATGAGGAGCATACGAAGTAGTCCGCTTTGTTCAAACGAGCCCGGAAACTGACTGAGGGGTGGTGTGTGGTTTTATGATGTGGGTGATTGCGGTGATGATGAGATGCAGGTGTTACTGGTTAGAACTCAGGAGAGAGGGAACGTTGTGATTGGCTGGGTGCAGAGCCTGGCAGGTCTGTAACATTACCCCCTCCTCCACGGCCCTCTCCCAAAGGCCGACCTCTCAGACGTCGCGGTGGTCTTCCTCTTCCCCTGGGTCGACCAGGGTGGGTGGCATGGAATTCCTCTAACAGGACGGGATCTAAAACGTCATCTCATGGGACCCAGGATCTCTCTTCGGGGCCATAGCCCTCCCAATTCACTAAGTACTCCAGTATACCACCGCAACGTCGAGAATCCACAATCTCCTTGACCTTGTAAATAGTTACCTCGTCCATGATTAGAGGAGGAGGGGGTTCCTCAGCTGGGCCAGGCTCTGTGGGTAGAGAGATGCTTCTGATCTTTGACGATCAGCAGTGGTCTTCTGCCTGCGCACTGCCCATTGCAGATGGTGATGGGCTTTGTCCCAGACTCTCACACTCTCCCGGAACCAGTAATCCACAGCTGGAATATCTAAAGGTTCTCCGGACCATGGGAATAGGGGGGGCTGGAAACCGAGTACACACTGGAAGGGAGTGAGACCAGTGGAAGCTTGACGTAAGGAATTCTGTGCATACTCGGCCCAGCCCACAAACTGGTTCCAGGAGTCCGGTGGCCATGGCAGAAGGTACAGAGGAACCGCCCCACTTCTTGAATCTTCCTTTCCATTTGGCCATTTGCTTGTGGGTGGTACCCGGACGAGAGACTTCCGGTCACACCTAGGAGGGTAAAAAAAGATCTCCAGACCCTTGAGATGAATTGAGGCCCCCAATCTGATACAATGTCCTCTGGGATGCCATAGAATCTAAATACCTGATTAAACAGTAGTTCCGCGGTTTCCATGGCTGTGGGTAAACCTTTGAGAGGTATTAAACGACAGAAGACAAAGAGTTTTGTGGGGATGATGGGTTCTGGGACTTCGGCCTCCTCATCCTTTGCATAGAGATGGGAGAGTGCATCAGCTCGGGCATTCTTGGAGCAGGGACGATAGGATATGGTGAACCGGAAGGGAGAGAAGAACAGTGCCCATCGGGCCTGACAGGGATTCAGCCTTTTTGCATCTTCGAGGTAGTGGAGGTTTTTATGGTCTGTCAGAACTGTGAAGGAATGGGAAGCCCCCTACAGCCAGGGGCATCATTCTTCTAGAGCCAGCTTAATAGATTGTGATTGTCTGGGTGCAGAGCCTGGCAGGTCTGTAACACTATACCGGTAAGATTCATGGGAATGTAAACTGTTATACTTTTAGAATCTGTTATGGGAAACAGAACAGTATTAAATAACATGCAATTTTCATGGTTCCTCTTATTTTGTTGAAATAATAAGGATCTTTCATATCCTCTAACTAAGCAGTATGTAAATTTATGAACTGAACTGTATTAAATTTCTTTACAGACTGTGTGTAACCATCATTAATATACATAGGAAGTGAAACTAGGACTGCAGACTTCAATTAACAGCCCTGCTTAGACAATAGACACCCTTAACCAAACACCACCCTCATCCTATATAAATGCATATATTAAGCATAACACTGCAGCTTTTTTATGCATGACACACAAACTGACCTATGTGTAGGATGCAAATATAGTCTAGATTGAATATGGGGAAAAAAAGCGACTTCAGCACCCGATGAGAGATGAATTGTGGGTCTCAGTGCGGGGCAAACCACACACACAGCTGTGACAGTCTCCTGCGTTTCATAACTCCCACCCAGCATTTCAACACTCCCAGCAGTTTTTTTTTCTTCTTCTCGATCATCCATCTTTTGACCTGTCACCCAATTAGTCCCATGCCTGTGATGAACTGAGCCAATTAAGTTGTGCATGTTAGCTCGGACAGGAATGCATCTTATAATGGTGCAGTGCACTTTTCCTGAGCTAAACATGCTTCGTTTCTCATGCATTCATTACCGCTTGGCGATTAGCCATCACTCACTCGAGACATGCTGCTTACAGCTATACTGCAACATCAGAGCAGTCCTCGTGAAGCATCATAATGAGAGCAAATCCTCTAAATCACCGCTCTGCGATGGTACATTTTACTGTCACCTGGTCTTACTGTAAACTATGAATTATCACACTGAGGCTCAGTTTATGTAAAAGCTTTAATCTCAATATGACTTAAATTTGACTTAATAACTAGAATTATAATTATATCTTCTTAAATTTATATCTATTTATAGACTTTAGAATTTATCATTTGGAGGGTTTTTTTTTTCCACCAGTGCAAGTTTCAAAACTGTCTTCGAAAGATGTCAGGAGCAAACGGAATCCACAAGAGACACGAGAAGAAGTAAGGAGGCCTAGTTTAGTCAATGTACATCACACTGTCACAGTGAGTTCAAAAGTTTGAGTTCACGTAATTTAAACTGAATTTTAGAACAGGAACAGAAAGTTTTAGGATGAATGAATGAATTAATGAAGGAATGAAGGAAGTAACGTACAGTAGGAATCTAAAATAAATATCTATTACATTTTTGTTTTTTAAATCTAAATATAAGTGATATATGGACATATATAGGTATGTCAAGGCTTTAAATGCATTTGAGTGAACACTGTGGTGAACAAACATATTACTGATGTGAAAAACAGCAAATAGTAATAGTATGGGAAGAACACTGAACATGTCAGAATGCTTAAATTAGATGTTAAATGGTGAACAGGCCCATTTTCTGCATTCCTAAAAAATGAGAGAAAGTGCAGGCTTGATGTAATTGACCAATTACAAGGGTTGTTTTTCAAACCTTAGATTGCATTAACACTCACTCATGTAAATTTATCCTGATTTAGGAAATCAGATCTGAGAGCCAGGCTGATTTTGATTAGCCTTTAAGAGGTTTGATCTAAGTAAAATTCAGGTGCAGCATCTTCGTCCTCAAATAATACCGTAAGACAGAAAAAAAATAATAATGTTCATTGACAAAGTTTCAATGAGTCAGTTATTTTATCACCCAGCATCAAAGCAATACAGTCATAAAAAAAGAGTATGCCAGTTCACATAACACATGAAACACACATCTTAGTCCCTTCACAGAACAACCCACTGTGGTCTTTTGATGAAAAAACTAAAACAAAAAACAAATTTGATGTTTTTTCTTTGAAAAAAACTGTTTCTTTAATGAGTCTCACCGTGATGGCGTTTAGTGCCATCTCCAGCCCCAGGATCAAATTGTTCCAATTCATCTTATACATACTGTTGTTACAAAATGTAGTAAGATATGTCCTGTTACACGAGTACTTTGTGAAGTGAAAAAAATGTCCAGTTACATATTTGTACTTACACAACATTTTGAGTGTTGTTACAAGTGTGTAGTTACAGATATATTACAGTTGTAGATACTATGTACCAATGTGTACTTACACTGTGGTTACATACTACGTACACATCTAGTTATGCAAGTACACCGGTATTAGAGACAGTATAATGTGGGACCACATAATCTTCCAACAAAAGTGTATTTTGTTTTTCTTATTCAACAGGGATTCACACTTGTTGCAGAAACAGCCATGTTTCCTCCTCACTGACCCACTGGCTTGTCAACAAGTCATATACTTTTTAAGATGATTAGCTGACAAGCAAAAATGAGTAGCTGAGCAAGCTAGTATAAAGAGCACAAAATAATAAAAGTACATTTGATGTCTCCCTTTATACTTCCGCATGTCGCTTGTCACCACTTCACATAAGCAGAAGCAAGTCTATGCACTCGAAAACATGTTTACCATATTTCCCCTGAATATTAATGGGATTTGCATAAAACTCCCAAGTGTACGGTTTACACTTGTGTATAAACAGAGCCCATCAAAGATCTGCCCTATTATGCACAATACCTCATATAATTTTAATATCACAGTTAAATAATTCAGATATTAACTTTTAATTATGTTTGTAAATATTCAGAGACCAACATTTATAGAAGATGCCGCTTTTTACTGTCAGTTTTCAGTCTGACCAAAATTGGATTTTCCACAATTTCAAATAATAGCACTGTAAAAATCTACAGCAGCAGGGAAACACCTCACAAACCCCAGGCTCCCTGTGTTGCTCTCCACTACGGGCTGCACTGATTGTTGGTCTGAGATGAAAGTGTTTAATCTGTGCTCAGGTTTTGAAGATCATCCACCCCTCTCAGCTTCTCAATTTTCCCCTTTGAAAGCTCTCCTGGGGTCCTGGCTAGCATCAGCCCTCAAAAACTGTAGAGCTGCTGAGTCATCCGCCCTCCCCCATGGCATGATGCCTCACTCAGGTTGCATCCTCTGCCTCCACCGTAAAAAATTGTTACTGGAGCTGAAACTTCTCTATAGAAAGTTTAGCAGTATGTCATAACATTGTAAATAAAAGCAAGGTAGTATTCGTTTCGGTTGGTGCTTTAGTGCTTTGTCCCTTCCCCCACCAGATGGCAGGTTGGTGACAGATTCCTTAACATACATGTTTGGCTGCTCATCAATCCAGACTGATTGCTTCCATGTTAATGGGCTGTGCGTGGCTTAATTTCTTCCTAATGAGAGTGTCCTTGAGAGGTCTAGCATTAGTGAGAGTTGCTAAGATTGCTCGTTTAGTTGCTAGGATGTTATCACCACAACACTTCCTTGAATTCATTACACTTTTCGTTCGGAAATGTTGTTAAGAAAAATTCAGAAGGTGCAGTGCACTTGCGAGATTTGAGATAAGAGATAAGCTCCCGACTGAAGGTTTCACACTTGATGAGTGTTCGCTTTATCGAAGCTTGACAGGACTGGATGTTTGACTGATTCGTGCGGAGGTCTGGGGATCTGTGATTTTTCTCACAGATTGGGGAAGAGGGGGGAAGTAGTAGTCAGATGTACTGTATTTTGCTTATGAAGCCAATGGCCTGAATGCCAAGAAAACCGTAGACCACTCTGATAACAATATTTTTGGGAATTGTTGCTACAAAATTCATACCTTCCTCATCTTACCTTATGATAATCATATTTACAGTGGTAATAATCATATTGTGCATGCTTATGGACTTTAGTGCTGTGCTTTGCAACAGTAAATTTAGCAAGGGAGGCTCCTCGTTCTCTCTTTTGGGACAGTTAGGAGGGTCGAGACGGTAAGGCGCCTCTTACGGTGACCTGGGGGGAGCAGTTTTATAAAAATAAAGAAATTATAATATTAAACCAAAAATAGCTAAATATTTAGTGGTCTTTTAAGAGTTTTAAGTGGTCTTAAAGGGTTAGTTCACCCAAAAATGAAAATTCTGTCATTAATTACTCACCCTCGTGTTGTTCCAAACCCGTAAGATCTTCGTTCATATTCAGAATACAAATTAAGATATTTTTGATGATAACAGAGAGCCAACTGACCCTCCATAGACAGCAATACAACTGCAATGATCCCAGGTCCAGAAACATGGTAAAAACACAGGTGAAAAATCCATGTGACATCAGTGGATCAACTACAGTTTTGTGACAATAGGAGAACACTTTTTTTTTTGCGCAAATAACAGGCACAAGCAGCTGCAGATTACACACATGTGCATGCCCACCAGGCACCGGATGTCCATATAACGTCAGATTGACGTTGGACATGACGTTGGACAGACGTTGCGTTTTGGTTGAAAATGAAAATCGGGTTGACGTCGGTATTGGATGTCAGTTTAACATTGTCATTAGACGTTGAATTTGTGTTGAATTTTGGTCACCTGACGTCGCAACCAAAATTTAACCAAATATCAACATCTTATGACGTTGTGTGCCTGCTGGGTGCTCTCACCCGTATGTAAACAAGGCTGATTACATCAAATATGTTAAAGCTTGTGTACACAGCATGTTAAAATGGCGGAAGACGTAAGTCACGGGAGAAGAGTAAATGATGGTATTGTTGTTTACGCAAAAAAGTATTCTCGTAGCATTGCAAAAGTGAGGTTGAGTCACTGATGTCACATGGACCCTTTTTACTGGTGTTTTTGGATCATTCCAGTTGTATTGCTGTCTATGGAGGGTCAGATGGCAATCTGATATCATCAAAAATATCTTAATTTATGTTTCAAAAGATGAACGAAGGTCTTATGGGTTTGGAACGACATGAGGGTGAGTAATGACAGAATTTTCATTTTTGGGTGAACTAACCCTTTAACCACTAAATAAAGTAACTTAGCGTGGAATAGCCTTTCCCTGTCTTTTCTTTAAATTTTTCTTTTCAAATTTTTAACACACACAATTGTCTGTCTTTCATGTTTTCCTGAGTGCTGTTCCTTATATTTAAACGTACAATCTATTAAATCTATTAAAATCTAAAAACAGTAAATTAAACTAAAAACAGTAAAGACGTTTAATGTTACTAAAGATTTCTCTTTCAAATAAATGCTGTTCTTTTGAATCTTCTATTCATAAAAGAATACTGAAAAAAAGTTTCTAAAAAACATTATTTCATTTTAAGTTATTCTTATAAATATTAAATATTTCTGAAGGGTGACACTTCGTGTGACACTGGAGACTGGATTTAAGGGATAACGAAAATTCCACTTTGCAATTACTGGAATAAATTACTTTTTAAAAGATATTTTGATTCAAAATGTTATATATTTTTCAATATTAGTGTTTATACTGTATTTTCTTTTTTTAAATAAATTCAGACTTCTTTCAAAAACATTCAGTACGTAGTCATACACACGTTTATATGTACATTCATTAATCTGACAGACAGTGCTATCCAAAGAGATTTGCAAATAAGGGAAAATCACAGGTAGTTTGTTATAAAATATTCTTACCAAAGCCACATTCAGCCATATCCAAATAACACATGAGAGCTGTGACGGATGTTCATGGCCTTGCAACTGCTTGCATCTCTTTCTCTCTCTGCCTTTTTTTAACTTTCGGACTAAATCTTTTTGCCCATTGTACTAACAGCATTAATGCTAACATAAAAATCATTCATTTAAAAACTGCATTGAACAAAGGTAACCATTCCTATCTCTTGATTTTGATAAATAAATAATACATATATGCACATATGGAGGGCATATACAAACTGCTGGTCAATTACATAGCATAGCAGTTTGCGCAGCTGTAAGAGTGACAAACTCGCTCACATTTAACACTCAAAGGTCTGTCAGGTAAAAGCCCATGTGATCAAATGATCAAATGATCAAATGCAACCTGGTTGGCAAAAGGAGCACTCTCACTTGCCAAGACTTGCCATATAAGTAAAGTGTTTCAGTACACACAAGGTGTTATTATATTTGACTGTATGCTCCATATAATTACATATGGAAATTATGACTCACCGCCCTTTGGACCATCACCCATTATACTAAACTACAGTTAGTTTTATAACTATGCATATGACTGATTTAGTTAAAAGGAAATTTCCTCCCAATAATTTGTAATGGCTGAAAGACCTGTTTGCAACTTTGTCATTTACAGCATTAAAAGAGAGCTTCACCTTCCCCTCATCAGCTATGCAGATACATGCAATTACCACAAATAGTTGGTGACCTGTAACCTTCTATTCTAATTGAAGCTGCCTTGAAGAGAGTTGAAGAAGTGTGCGGGTGTTAAGAGTATCCGCCTGCCTTTTCCGTCTTTTCTCTTAACACAGAGAAACAGTGAAAGGAGCAGGCTGTTCCTTTCTAAGATCCAAACAGAGTGATGGGCCTTAGAGTTAAGCTTGTTTAACATGGGTTAACAAAGCACCGCTAAGCACTGATCCTCCGCATTCTCTTTAAGGAGCTGTTACTCAGGCTTGCCTCAAGCTACTTAATGAATCAATAAGCTTAGCAACAGCCATGGTCAGTGTCTGACAATCCAGAGATATATTTAACCACGAGGCTCCTAACACTACCACAGAAGCATGGACACAGACTGCTGTGAATCATGGTGAGCTGCCCATAGGCAGTGGTTTAAGGCATCTTTCCCTTTAGAGACACACAAGATGTTTTTTTTTTTGTTTTTTTTTTTGTTTTTCTTTAAAATCACATATTCTTGATTGTAGGGAGACATACCACAATTTACTGTGTGATCTAATTTGGTCTGACTTTTTAAAAGTAGTTTATTTAAAGTTTTAAACTTTTCAACTTTAATAAAATAAAGATTTCAGGAAAACTAAATCAGCATATTAGAATGATTTCTAAAGGATGATGTGACATTGAAGACTGAAGTTAAGACTGCTGAAAATTTAGTTTGCCGTCACAGGAATAAGTTTAAAATGTACTAATGTAGAAAATAATTGCTTCAAATTATAATAATCCCACAATATAACAGTTTGTACTGTATTTTTAACATTGTTTGTACTATCTTACTGACCCCAAACTTATGGACAGTATGAGGTCGCAGTCTATGTTTATTTTGTGCAGCCTTTTGGAAGAATCAGAGAATTTTCTTCTCTTTCAGACAGAATATCAAGTTCTTGGACTTACCCTTATCATATTTTCTTCCACCTCCATGGGCACTTGCTCATCTGATCCATCCCTGCCTTGCAAATGGATTAATCTGCCTCTTAGATGTCAGTTTGGCAGTTGCATTTCTCCATTTTACAATTTGCCTTGAGAAAAGCTCTATATTTTCCTTTTACCCTTAAGTCTAAAGTTATATTACTGGCTCACTTTAACATAGTCATCGTTTTTGAACAGATGACTCTTGTTTTGTTCCAAAGCCTAGTGAGCTGCCTCACTGCTGGCTGCCTACATAGGCAGCATCCTAACTATCCTGGAACCTCACAGATGACTGGTTTGGAACATTCTACACAGGGAAGAACTCAGCTGAAAGAACATAGAAAAAAATGACCAGATTGACAAATTCATTTCACAAGTTCCTAGATCGCAAACAAATAGGGAACAAATGGTGGATTTTTTATCTCATTTGCTGTTTTTGCTGTGGCACCAAATCACGCATACAGTGAGTCACTAAAAATAATTTTCCTCAAAGCAGTGAATGACATTTCTAGATCTCCCTAAGAGCAGCTGCTGCAATTACTTTTACATTACCTAAATAATCACACAGAAATGAATGACATAGGCACCCCCCTCCTAGACACGCATTCAAATACATTCATCCCATTTTGGGTTTTCATAATATACCACCATCACACAGCTGTTTATACTTTGTTTTATTTTCAAAATTAAAGCCCATTGCATATGACCCCAATTTGTCCAGGGCAGCTTCATTATTCTGTTTGATGAGTGGCCTTTTTCTCTCAGGCATACACTAAGCTGGTGGCTTGGATTCAGATATAAAAAGTGGAGTTTGTGTCATGCCAGAAAAAAACAAGAATAAGCTCTGCATACAAGACTAAGGAAAGACACAATATATATATATAATATATATACAATATATATATATATATAGTATGTATAGTTCACTTTAACATGCAACATACTGTATCTATGTAATGCACATTTACTTTGTAATTCTATAAACGAGTAATACTATTCCACTTTGGATTTTCATTCATTTCACTTTTTCAATAAGTTGCATTAAAGAAAACCGCCTGCTGAGATGATCAGTCAAGCCTCCGTCTGCATTGCCATGGCAACACTCAGAAAGTTTGACCATGAAAGTGTTCCAATAGGAGGCATAACAAAGAGACATCAGTCAAGGACTTCCAGTAAAGCAGCATTTGCCCAATGGAGTGTGGCTGATGTGTGTTACATGACAAACTTTATCACTTAGAGGCTGAATAGACAACTGCATCAAGGGCAGACACATTTAAATGAAAACGTTTTGGAGAAAAAATAAAACCCATTTCTAGGACAATGTCAAGGATTAATAGTTGGGGTAATGCTAAGCCAAAGAGCCTGTTGGCAATCTTTTTCACACTGTTATAATGGTGCCTTTGTGAAGCTCTGTAAAAAGTGTGTAAATCTTCATCTCATCTTAGTCTTTCTTTGTCCCTGTTAATCTCATAGCAGTTCTAGTTCACTTTCTTCTGGAGTGCACAGGTTAAACAGGTCCAGCCCAGCAAATAAATAATGAATGGAAGGACATTAATTAAGTACACAGATCAGATGAGGCCTAGAGAACCCTGGATGATGACCCCATTCTTCTACAGTAGTATTTAAATAAAGCCTAAAATTCTCTTGCTTCCTGCTTGCTTGTCTTCTTCTATAAATCTTTGTATTTTAGCCTAAAGCAAGAATGCTAGAACATTCTAGAATGAATTAATCTCAGCCCACCCATCCATCTATCTATCCATCTATCTATCTATGGCAACGTTGAAGTAAACATGATCTGCAGTCAGAGTGGGAACATCATAAATAATAATTGAGGTGATTGATATGGAGTGGACGTTCTATCAGGTCTGTGGACAGATCTGAGGAGCTAATTGATCCCAGAGCTTCACCTTGACGCTAACAGAGCGCTCGTCCAGAGATTTGGCCTTCAGTAAATAGGATTCACTTCCACTGTGTTCCATATAATGCTTTCTTGAAAACACAATATTTACTGATGCCTGCACTCACTCTGTGTGTTGTCCTCAGAAATAAAGAAGGCTGTGTAAGGTGAAGCTAGAGTGCAGCTGGGGAGACCGAACGCTAGGCTAGATATTCTCAAGCGGGTACAAAGCATATTAAGGAGTACCTATTGATTTGGACAGCCTCTGAAAACTTGAAAAAACTGAACAAACTGTACAACATACCATGTAGTAAATCCGAAGAATTGGAAAAACAAAAGAAAGTAAGGCAGAATTAAATGTTATAAGTAATGTCTTTGCTGTTAAACATACTTCTTCAGGATCTGTCTACACACACCACTGTACAGACGTCTGTGTAAGAGCAGAGACAGTAAGGAGATGGAGACAGAACACTTGAAGAAAAATCGATGGGAAAAATCAAAGTGCTCAATATGGCGACTGTAAGAAAAGAAGTCATGCCTTTCAATCAAATACTTTAGATTCTAGAATGTTATTGCATATTAATTTGAGACTACTCTGTTTATACTATATTCAGAATAGCATACCATTTCTGCCATCTTAAAATTGATCTAAAACAACATAAATATCTATCTATATATCTATATATATATATATTAGAGCTGCACGATTCTGGATAAAATGAGAATCACAATTTTTTTTTGCTTAGAATAAAGATCA
>JAUMHE010000016.1:2129662-2165161 GCA_032359235.1 Enteromius mattozi
TACCCATACCACAAGGAAAATATATATATATATATATATATATATATATATATATAAACTAATTAGAAAGAAAAACTTGTCACACTTTATATTAGGTGGCCTTAAAGGAATAGTTCACCCAAAAATGAAAAATTCTGTTGTCATTTATTCACCCTCAGATCTGTATGAATTTCTTTGTTCTGCCTAACACAAAGGAAGATATTTTGAAAAAAAGTTTGTAACCAGGCTGTTTTGGGCCACCATTGACTTCCATAGTAGGAGAAAGAAAGATACTATGGAAGTCAATGGTGACCCAAAACAGTCTGGTATGCAACTATTCCTTTAAGGCCACCTAATATAAAGTGTGCCAAGTTTTTCTTTCTAATTAGTTAAGACCAAAAAAAAAAAAAAAAAAAAAAATCTAAAGTTAACATGTATAAAGTGTAAATAAGCTTGACAGTGATTATCAACTTTTAAATATATATTTTTTTTGATACAACATTATCATAAGGCTTCAGAAAATATGCACTACTTTACCGGTACTTTTGGGTGCTTTTTTTTCGACTTAAAAAAAGTTACTTTTTTCCATTCCATGTTTAATTGAAAAAGAACAACTATTCCATATTTATTATTTTATTTTCTATGGAAAAGTTAAAATGACATGAGGGTGAAGAACTTATAACAGAATTTAAATTGTCTGGTGAACTATTTCATGAAAACTTAAACACTGCTAGGATATATTCTTGGCTTCACGGAAATTAATTAGCACCCATCAAACATATTAGCACTCAACAAGAAGGCGAGACCTGCAGAAAACTATAATGTTATGATATATTATGTAGCGTACATCCGGAGATTGGACGAGATATGGGTGGAATATTTCCATCTGAAAAATAATGAGGAATGGTTATACATGACTCTGCTGGGTCAATTCTGTCTTTTAAATTCATGAGATTTAGAGGACTTCTTAATGCAACTTTTGAGAGGCAAGACGAAAAAAGAAAAAGAAATTAAAGAAGTGGAAATCAGTGTTTCATTGCACCCATGTTTTAGGAGAGAGGTCAGCCATACTCTTGTATAGAAATTTGCTCTGAAACATATCCTGCTGTGATTGATTTTGTTGCCCTATTTAAAGTTAAATTTTAATATAAATGCACGCTTCAGGAACAGAAGAGACAAGTCAGGTCTACAAAAAATAATAATTGCAAAAAGGCAGATAGAAAAAGAAAAACTCACTCTCAAAGATATTCACTATAGGGCGCAATAAAGGCTATCCACTCTTTTAAATGATCTGGAATACAAAAAGGCCTCATTTATCTTTTCTGGCCCCTGGTACTTAAAGCCCTCATTATGATAGGCTAATTATTTAGCACTCTCCATAACAGGTTCCATGCCTGCTTGGATTGGGCCACTCATCAAGATACATGGTTGGCCCATTTTTCCAAACCTAGAACAGAAATAATGTCTTAAAGGGATTTTTTTTCTTCTCTGTTTCTGTGTGTGGATGCTGTCAGCATCCAAGAGTTGAAAAATAACCCAATTTTACATTCTTTAAACATGTAGGCCTGTGGCATGGCTTCAAATGAGGAAGCTATGTTGAGCTCAGTCATATCCTGATGAGATTATATTCACACACCATTTAAAAAAAAAACACTTTTCCCCCTCATGAAAGACAAAATAAGCCAGAAAGAGGAAAGCAAGAGCAGCCGTCTTCTACCTCCTCCCCTCAGAGCCATTTTAATATTTTATAAGGTTTCTGCTTCAATTTTAAGGTGCCCCATTTAGTTTGCAAACCATAATGCTTTTATTACATAGTCAGGCTTACAAACTTACTTAATCTTGGCAGGTTAAGTGTCAACATAAACGGCAGGTATCTCACTGCCCCATCGTGTTGTGACTGCTTTACTTCTGCTTTGTACATTAAATCCCAGAATCCGGTTGGCTTATGCCAAAGCACTCTTGAAAAGGAGCTATCAAGCCACTTATGTTCCTGCTGAAGACATTTTATAACAGAACCCACCCGCCTTAAAATACAGTACGAGTAAACAGACGGAAACTGCAGCGGATTAAAAATTTTGTAGAAGAATCTGATGCAACGTTCCATTATGTCTGTCTGACAAAAAGTCTTGTGGAGGTTTCTATATATAGCACAGAAGCCGCTCCTCAGATGATTATGTTATTCTTGTGTAGCATCTAGCACAGCATCTGGTATGTCTTATTAGCTCAGGTGAAAAGGATGATGGGATATTGCATCATATACAAAGACCTTTAGACCTTACAGGATGGTCACACAATGCCGCCATCGCCATAAGTGTGCAATTAAAATGGCTGCATCCATGAGTTTTGCCAGTCAGGCTTATTTGCATGTAATAAGGGTAATTAGTTGTATATCTCAGAGGGATTAGGAGGGTACTTAGGTGCTGTGTTCCTGTGAGACAGCACAAATCTCCAGACACTTCTGATGTTTTACAAGCAAATGCAAATGCACTGATGCATCAACTGTCTATGTAAAAAAGAAAGCACAGAAGAAAATAACTCAAGATAAAAATATGATTGAACCACAGCCTTGCATGTGCACATTTCAGTGCTGTTGTTTTGACATTTTGGGGCCCAGATCCACCCTGAAGCCTCATACATAAAAAAAAAAAAAAACACTCCTGGTGGAACTATGAGTCATAAATACACACACACACATACACACACACACACACAAATACACAAAAAAATCTTACAAGCTCATTTTTTAAAAACATTATCGCTTTATATAAATATGATGATAACGTGAACATTTCAAATGTTGCCTTGTCAACTAACTGAAAATAAGTAATCTTACTAAACATGGAACTGATATTAAATAGAATGAAAATTAAAAATCGAATGTAAAATATTTGTTATATTGTAAGAATTAAATCACTGATGCACATCGCAGTGCAAGAACTGTAAATGTAAAAAAAACAAACAAATAAACAAAAAAAACGTGGGTCTACCAATAAAATACCCACGCCAGTGATTTTTCTGGCAGGAAACACAATCCTATATGTTACAAATGGACTACAAGATTTATATGAAAAAAATGTACAAAACTGGAGATTGGAGATTACAGTATAGAAAGGTCCGATTCACTGGCCCGGATGCTGCGTGTATGTCTTTTCTTGCGCTTCTGTAAAAACACTTCACTCATTAAAACTTTGAATTTTAATTTACCTTTGACTTCTACCTCATTTGAATCTGACTCCAATTTTTAGGTTCTCTGAGATTAAATTTATATTATACTAAACTTAGGTGCTGATCTTGAATTTAGTTATCTTAATTTAGAGACCTGATTCTATAGATATGCTATACTCTCTGTTATCCGTTCCTTGAGGGACCTAAAGCCATCTGGGATCTGACGTCGGCCGTAACGTCATCCGTAAACACAAAACTCGCCAGTCTGATATTGCTCAGCGGTTGGAGGTGAATTAATATTTTCTTTGTCAGCCGCTAACTGCTTGCTTGTTTCAAAGAACATAGTTTACATAATCCTCGCCTTACCCAACGTGTCAATTTCAGTGATATCAGAAATCAAGGGGTCTTCAGCTAAAGCGTGCCTACTGCTCCTACTTTCTGCGCCCCCAGTTTGCATATCCTGGCCGAAATATTTCATGCGCGCAAAAGCGTCCTCACACCCTACTAGAAATAACGATTTCAACAATCTAAAATGAATCAATAAATAATGTTTATTTTGCCAGAAATATTAAAATACCAATTAAAATCATTCAATCAACATATCAATTCAAAAAGGATATATCAGCATTTCATTACACAATTGATCAGCGTAAAACATAAAATCAAATACGAAAATGTTTCAGAGAGTCATCATACCTGGCAAAATAGAGAGACACACGGTGATCGTGCGGGAAGATCTGGTTACAGAAGACTTCCCTGGATATTTCGCCAGTTCTCTTTAAATACCCAGATCATAGCAAAACAGTCATAAATTTAGTAAACAAAGGGCTCCACCAGCCTTTTGCTGGGACGGTAGATGATGTGATAGCCACATGCCCCCTGGGGTAGAGGATTAACATCTGGTAGGGACCTTTATTAGGGGGCAGACCTTTCATCAGTGGAATAGGGTTTTCCTCAGATTTGATATCTTTATTATTGGTCTATTCCACTGATGTGGGAGTAAGATCACATTTCCACCCGCAATGAGACCATAAAAATGATACTAAACATGAATATATTGTGATTGTGAATTATGAAGATCTATATATTGCATTCTGCACATTTCTCTCAACAATCCTAAGTCACCTCTTAGTGACTTGAACTGTAAGCCCAGGGGGGCAGGAGGGGGCCTAGGGATGGGTGAGAGGACAAATGGCAGATAGTCTTTCTTCCAGATCTTTCCCACCGATTGGGAAGTTAATTGTTTCATTGCTCCGCCTGTACCGCGAGAAGTTATTGAGTTTTGCTTTCACGCAGAGACCGAAGCATTCTTCCAACCCTTACAGTATCATTTGCCCCAGCGAGTCATAAAACTTACAAGTACAGTACACGCCTACACAATCCTGCTCCTGTGTTCTGACTGCGAGTGCTTTGTACTGGTGTAAAAATACTGGATCTGTGTGTGTGTTTTTGCATGCATTTATATACACATCACTTTAACCTTTGCTGTGCTGTTATGTGCGGGAGGCCTCCTGTCTGGCCGAGACAGTAATTCTTGCTGTAATGAGCCCATGTGGTTAACAGATTTGCTGATTGTCCACCGGTCTGGGCAAAAACCTGTTCCAAACTGTTGGCTCAGATGCTGCAAGAGGCAGCTGCCCACTTTAGCGCAGCTCTTTCTGTTCACTTAGTGACCTAGCACTGTCAGATGACTGTGTGATGGCTGATATGTTGTTCCTGTACTGAGAGTCTATTTGTCTTCCTGTGACAGGCGAGGTGCCAGAGTTCTCCTCAAACATGGGGAAGAGGTGCTGGCACAGTTATTTTTTCAACAGTGAATGAGGCCATTAGCATTTAATGTGGACTTGCCACATTTTTTCCCCAATCCATCTTTGAGAACGTGAATTTTTTTTATACTAGATACCACAATACATTTTATTGCTACAGTGTGTGTGACAGACTTTTCCAACTGTGCTTCTAGCTTTTAAAGTACACAGTCTATCAAAAAATTACAGGGTAAAAGGTCAAGGAAATTTTCGATCTCAAGTTGTGTTAATCACTTTTACACAGTTAAACTTTCGTCCGTCATAAGAAAATTGTGTTCAGGTTCGATTTTCCACATTTTCATTTTCATAGAAAAAAAAAAAAACGCACACAAAAATTTCCAACACAGTGTGCAAGGACCTTAACAGTTGTTTTTTTTTTTAAATTGAATCGACAATTCCAAATTTGAATTAAATACATTTGAATTCAAATAAATTGGGTTCATCAATCATTTATAGGCACAGACAATCTCCTCTGGATAATTTCAAACTCAATCAAACTGAAAAAGAGACAATTTTTCAATTCAGAATTTTGCACAACCCTGTGATCCAGCTTTAATTATGTTTGCCAGTTGCAACACTCTGCCCTTGAGCAAGGCACTTAACCCCAAATCCTCCCAGCTGAAGCTCAAGTGACTTACTATGCTACAGTACCAATTTTCTTTGTAAATATGTGCAGTTTCACTAACATTTGCTCTGTAAAAAGGCTATTATAATGTTTGGGCTGAGCTATTGCTACACACAGTACCTACTGCACACTGTTAAAATAGAACTGTGCCCGGAAACATGATAATAACAATGTTGTTGTTGACATTGCATTTGTGCGACTTTTCACACAAGAGGGTCACCCATCCTAGAGCACACTCCAGTAAGCTTGTTACATTCCTATTGTGCACAAAAGTGGAGATGCAAAACAAAAGGGTATACCAGCAGAACAAAGATAGCCTGAAAAATGTGATTTAGGTTCCTCTTTTGTAACAAATGTCTATGTTCAATAAAAGCTTCATTGGAGGAATAAATACCTGTGAGAGAGCCAAGGTAACCGTACGTCTTATCAGCACAGGGAGAGATAAGGAGTGGGATTCTGTGGACAGCATGGTCTGTCGTCTTAGGTGTGTGCCTCAGCCACTGATAAAGCTAAGCATCGAACATCCACTCCTGACGACTTCCACTATATCTGTGAGTCAAGGTTACTCTCCAAATTAAGCTGCGGAGTTTGCAGATCAAGTATATCACAACAGGTTTGGCGATAATAGATCACCTTTACTGTATATCTTACACAAAAAGAATTATAAACTAGCCTCTTTACAACACTGAAAGTAGCTCAAAATTCTGCAAAATTATACAGTAATATCCAAACACAATAATCAAATAATTTACAGTATTTACACTGTATTTAATATCCCAATAACAAAATTTAATTGAATGCAACCTAATCTGACAAATTCAAATTCTTGGATGACCAAGGCAACATTCAGATATATATATATATATATATATATATATAGATATATATATATATATATATAATGTATGCAAAAGTGGTTAAATATTGTACAATTAGCATATTTAAAAATAAATAAATAAATATATAAATATGCATTTATTTGTAAATGGTGTAAGCTATTTTAACAAATTATGCTTACTTTTAGCATTTAGCAAAAAAAAATTCCTAAAACAACAAAATTAAAATAAAATCATTTTTATGGGATCTGCAGAATGTTTAACTGAAAATAAAATATATTAATAACACTAATAATGGAATAAAAAATGACACATATATATACAATGCAAGAAAATGTATCTCATGAGCAGATTTCAGTAAAATTTGAGTATATGAAAGAATGGGTAAAATGGCTCAGTCTTGTACATTCTTTCATGTACCTTGTAAGATCAGAATAGCAACGAGAACATAGTCATAAACAGATACTAAATTTCCACATCAACAGCTCTCAACTATTGTATGAGAAAGTCTCTTGCTGACACTTACATCATTATTATACCAACAGATGTAGACGCACCAGATATTGACTACATAGTGTACGCAGTCTGAACAAACAGATCTGATTTCATCTCTTGCAAAATGACAGAGCAGGCAGTCGGTAGTACAGATCTGATTTGAAAACCAAATTGAATTTGTGTGCAGTGTGAACAAATGCTTTGAGCTCAGATTATCCATCACTCTATTTGATTTCAGCCATTTTGTTTCAAGATTTGCTTTGAAAGATTTACTCAAGCTGCTTTTTTTAAAGTCTAAGCAGACTGTTCAATCAGTCATTTTTAAGGAAGAACCCATCACACGTCTTTATTAATTAAAGCAACAGTTCATCCATATATTAGATTTCATTTACTAAACCTCACGTCGTTGCAAACCTGTATGACATACTTTCTTCTGTGGAACACAAAAGAAGATAAAAATATGAAGGTCATCATGATGCCGTTTTTGCACTGAGAGAATTTCCTGTCTTCTTCTAGCCATATCTTCTCCTCCATCTCTGTTTCGCTCTCAATGTGACCTAGTTCACAGCTAATGAAAGCATTTTTTCCCCTCTCTTCCTCCATCACATGGGTACGTGCAAAGTTACCTGACCTTAGCATATGTTGGTGGTGCTTGGGCCTCTGCCAACCAAAGAGAACACATTTCAAACAAGAAGCAAAAAACCTGGGGCTAGGGCTGTTGAAATTTAGGTTGGCCTAAAACATTCGTTCACAAGACTGCAAGAGAAAGGTAAAGCTTCTGTCATTAATCTTTTGAGTCATGACAGAGGAGGTGATTCCTCTTGGCCTGTCTGAAGTCAGGCTAAAAGTCTGCCAGAATCTCTCAATGAAAGCTCATTCAATAACACTAGGGGTTTTTTATCCTCATCCTGCTGAATGACAGACGGGGGGAGACACGTGCCAAGAGCTTGATGCTTCAATTAACCATGGCGAACACCCCATCCCTTCCCCTCCTAATGAGGCAGCAAATTTAGCCTTTTTTGCCTCCTAATTCAGCTCCCTGGGTGACTGCTCACTTGGCCTCCCCAATACTAATCTGAAAGATCCAACCTTAATCAGCTGTGCATTCACAGATCTATTTAAACTTATTGTGAGAAAGAGAGAAGAGAGAAAATAATACATAAAAAGAAGCATAAAAATTGCCAGGTGGCACTTGTCATAAGACCGTAAAAAAAGGAAAGAAAAAAAAAATAAAAGAAATAGCACATTTAACAGCCTGCTAAAATGTTCAATTCGGATGTATAGACAGCATCTAAAACATAGCTCTTCTAAGCTAGGTAATGCTCATTGATAGCGACCATTATATTGATCCTCCGTAAATCAGATATATCTATCATGAAACTAACCTATATGCCTTTGGGGGATTATCACATGTCCTCAAATTATAATGTAAATAACTGACTTCCGTTTTTTTTTTTTTTTTTTTCGTGAGAGCGCCGAGTTCCGGCTTCTTGGCTGACCAATGACTCGACATATGCCACAACTTACATCATACGTCAAGTCAGAAGTCTGCCAATAGCTGGAACTCGGCTCCCAGAAGTAATTTATTTACGTTATAACCCCCCGGCATATCTAGTTTCACAACAGATATCCAATTTATGGAGCTTCAAAATAATGGCTGCTATCCATGAGCATTACCAAGCTTGGAAGAGCCAAGAAAGTCACACACACCTAGGACGGCTTGGGGTGAGTAAAATATGCCATAATTTTCATTTTTGGGTGAACTATTCCTTTAAATTAAACAACTGCAATAATTGAGAAAACAGGATCAGAAAATGATGTGAGCCAGACTTGCATCAATCACTTAAGCACCACAGCTCAATGTATGCACTAGACACAAAGCCTCAGGTCAGGCCATTGAGCCTTTGTTGGCAAAAGTTCCACAGTTATTATTTTTAAACATCTCATTTGAATATTTTGTCAGCAGCAGCAACATACACTATGTTGATGCTGTTTTTAATTGGCATCTGCAAACAACCTTAAATGGTGATGCCTAAAAACGCTACAGAGCATATGCAAATCGGAAGGCTTTAAAGTAAATAATGACACAAATTCACCTCCTATATGAGGATTCTGCCAGATCTATTGTCTAATTATGCTAATTCTGCAGAACGACACTGAGCTGACTCGTCTCTCTTTGCCGCATGTGGCGACAGAGAATCTTTTGATCTAAATTTAGCTGCACCATCTTGCCCTTCAACCACACCCATCAATTCCAGTCACAGTTGGATTTGTCCGTGCCAATCAGCAGCGCCCCTTCGCTCTGCCAAATGAGAGAAGGTCTGGTTGGCACGTTCCAAAAAAGCAGCAGAGTTAGAAGAGGATGAGTCTTCTTTTCCTGAGTGAGTCTTGGGCGTCTGCCCTGGCCATCTGGGGCTGCGAAGAATGAGGAGGAAGCAGCCCAGGACTGCGTGAGAGAACAAAAATCTGCGCTTTTTCCCTGTGAAGAACGGCCCTGCTGTTAGCTTGAGTTCACCATGGCCAAATGGCACCATGTTTTCCCAAAGACATTTGAAACATATATTTTCCCCATTTTTCACTCGTTTGGGAACAATGTGGGGCAGCACGGTTCTTATTTCACAGTCAATCTCAATCGCTGCAGCTGAATACAAAACAAGATCTTCTGGGCTTACAGAGAATGCTGACTAACAGACTTTTAAGAAGTTAAAAGCATAAATTATGCCTGGAGAAAGAGTATCAAAGTTCACACTTGGGTGAATCTCTCAAAACATGTCAAGAGGATCTCTGGGTAACATTTCACCCCAAATCAAAAGAAAAATACGAAATGACAGTTCACTTTAAGGAAATGAAACCTATTTTTAGGACCATTATATTTGCTTGCATTGTGATCTTGCTTTTATGACAATTAAACACATCAAGAAGAACAACATATAATAAAAGTGATAGTATCTGTTGTACCGACAGATTTAATTTATGCACAATTCAAAACACTGCATTGAACTACATTATTTTTCTCTACAAGGAGCCATTCACAAAGGACACATTCTTGCATTCAGTAAGCAAAATGAAACAGAACGGCGGCATCTCCGGAGACATTTTTTAAAATTGAACTGGTAATGAGGATTTAGGGGAAAATAATGTCACAATGCAAGCAACATCTTAATGGTGTTAAAATAGGCTTTAGTTTCCTTTATGTGCATTCAAATTTCTATATAGATTTTTAGGGGGTGGGCGTGACCTGGACTTGTTTTTGTGAGATTTACCCAGTTCTTCCTAGCCTGCACTGGTAAGTCACAACAGATGCGATGTCGCCAGTCAATGTGCCAAATGCTGCAGTTGAAAAGCAAAGGCTTGATCACTTCACTGCATCTCTTAAGCCTCATCTAATATGATCAGGGTGCAGGCTGCTCGTATTGTCATGCATGACTTTCTGGCAAGCTCCCACAGAGAAGACGAATACTTAATCCGAAGCGCTTTCTCTCTCTCTCTCTCTGTCCTCCTAACAAGCTTGTACCAACATCTGTCTAGATTCATGTCTCATCAAAGATTTTTCCACCCTTTCCCCACTTTCCAAATGCCTCACTCTTGTTCTTTCAACAATAGCATACAAACAGTTGGAGATAATGAAGTCTCCTTGGACTGGGACAAAAAAAAAAAAAAAAAAAAAAGAGAGAGCGAGAGTGCGGCTAGGAAGTGATCAAATATGGCCTAAAGCCAAATGCCTTTGTAGATGGTTTTTGAGTTCCTATTGATCTGAGGGTGGGCACATTGAAGAAATTAATAATTTATGGTATCTTTCTGGTGGGTAGGGGTTTTCAGAATCGAGAAAGGCCGACAATGGAGTCTCAGTGGGAACATGACTGCCTGAACTTAGGTACGCCTCATATTGTAGAGAAATGCTGAGGCTAATTCCTGTTGAGGAGTGCATGTTATTCAAAGACAATATATTTATATCAAAGATGCAGCATACAGGACGCTCTCAGGGAGTAATGGATGAGGCCTCACTTTGTTTAGTCATATTTCACTGTGTGCTGACAGCACCATATTGTCAAATAAATCAGTGACAGGTGCCTTTGGGAACTGTATAGGAGCATTCCAGCATCCACCAAATGCAGCTTGATGCACTTTGCGATCCCAGGTGGGAGATTGGGATATTTTCAGCTCTGTTCTTACAGGTACAGTAAGGAACGTGTTCTGCACAGCGTCTGCAGTACTGGAGCACAGCCAGTAAGTATGTGCAACTGACGTTATGAGTCAGGGTGACTCAGAATTTGGCTGCAGTTGACAAGATAAATATTCAAGGGCATGGTAGACTTTGCACTTTAAATATTCAAACTTATTGTTTTACAGAGTAACAAATATCCTTTTAAAAGTGCATGAGGTTAAATGGTGTTAAAATAGAAAACAGTTCTGTTGGAAAGGTAGTAAAAAGGTGGTGGGTAAAATGCAGTAGGAAAACGAAAGAACATGCTGACAACATAAAATATAACAATTACGGAAAACGGCTAAAGTAAAAAACAATAATGATCAATTTCTAGTCATCTAAGATACTATCAAATCTAAATGAGTAAGAAGCTGAGCTAGTTTCAGTTTCCAAAGAGAGAACGCAAGTTAATTTGTGCAAGCATGATTGTGGTTTGTTTTTGTCCAAGTCAGAAGCTGTTCATATAATTACTCCCTTTAGATATGGGCTAGGAAAAATTGTGTGCAAAAACTGTTCACAGAGAAGTTATTTTCAAACCAAGCAACTTTCTGTTGGTGAGTGTGGAAAATTCATCTTACCAACTGTGAAATCTGTGTGGGGAACTCTACACAGATTCCCATTTGAATGAATGGATTTTGCCTGCAGGTTTTTTGCCAAGCATCAGTAATTGTGACTGCACCTTAAGTCTTTCTAAATACAGTTTATCTAAACACAGTATGTACCATCTGTCAGGAGATCATTTGACTAAAAGTGGCAAAAAAAGAGACATTGGTAAATCTGGCTCCAAGTAATGCTCTCATTTGATATTCAATAACTTTATACTTTCAGCAGCTTTGATTGAACACCACATGAATTAAAAGTCCAGCAGTTTGAAGTATCTAACCACCTGGTCTAAGATGTTCACCTGCTGTCATCTGCAGAGAGGGTATGGCTGAATGTTTCTGAAGTGTTTATATATGCTCTCATGAAAAGAAGTGTGCAAGAAAACATTTTTAGATGTAGTATAACACAAAATATTTAGTATACCACATACTAAAGGTGCATATTAGTATCATTTTGATATTTTCATACACTATTTAGAATTAGATAAGGTTTTTTTGTGTCCTGAGAGTGTAAGATGACATAGAAGTTTGTTCAGTCATTCATACATTTATAAAATAATGATGTGATTGACTTTCTTGGTTCTCTAATATCTACTGCTGTTTGTCAGGAATCGCAGCTATGGCTGACTGGAAAATTAGTTTGGACGACAAGAAGCCGATATATTATTAAAATTTAGCAGTTTTCAAATACACATACACAAACACACACTTACGGCCATACACACACATTCTCTTTCTGTAAGAGTTCGATAAGAGCTTCTTTCTTTCTTGGCTCCCTTCTGGATGCCTGCCAGTGGCGGACCGCAGCTTTGTGAGCTGGACAGAACAGCGGCATCCCCAGGAAGTCTCTCCCTGCCATATTCTCCTGCATCCTCTTCCGTCCGACCCCCACCGCCTAGTATTCTATCCTCAGCTAGACCCAGGGGCCCAGGGATCCTCAGTAATGCAGCCTCATTGATTTATAATTCCATGCTGTGCTGGCATCCAAGGGTAGAAATTACACATGTTGACAATGGGAGCACTACTTGTTCGAGCCGAGGTAAAGGTCATCATTTAGATGCTGTGGCTTTGTTCCCAAGCCTCTCGAATGGCGTATTACATCCAGAGTGCATGCAATCCAGCAAGTTAAAACACAGCAAGGATGCTCCGTCATGAAAAAGCCAGTGCACTTTGATAATGCCGTACACTGTTGCATCCCACTGATGTCTGCGGTTTGCATGTTCTATATGGACTAATGTGGGTTTGCCAGTTGTCAGTTTTGCTCCATTCATCCAAAACATGCATTTTTTTGATCTGATGCACCTCTTGGTATGAATGATAAACTCAAATCCAAGGTTGGCAAACATTAACATAAGTGTTTCTGTAAGAAGTGCTTGAGCTGGAATGGAGTGACATCTTCACGACCTCCCTCAGGAAAGCTTTCTCTCAACAACAAGCCATTTTTCAAATTTAACACAAACTCTCTTGGCCCTAGTTAAACATCTCTCGGTAGAGTGTGTCGTCTGAAGTGCCTATGTGAACTCTGCGCTGTGCATAACTGAATAGATAAGGGAGGGACTTGTTGATTGAAAGGATTCAATTGAATTTAAGTTTTAAAAGCTAGACAATATTCTAACAAGGTAGCAAACACAATATATACACTACATATACAATATAAGTATATACACTCAATTTATTTACTGTATTAGCATTAGTGCTGTCAAATTGTGATTAATTGCATCCAAAATAAAAGTTTTTGTTTACATAATATATGTGTGTGTGTCCTGTGTATATTTATTATGTATATGTAAACATAGTGTAGCTATATACTGAAAGCACTGACACTTGTATACAGTATATTTATATTCTTATAATTCATATTATTTATAAATATATTTAATATATAAACCTATTTTTCTTAAATATATGCATGCAAGTGTCTGTATTTATATATGCATAGTAAATTACATACACAACACATATTATGCAAACAAAAACTTTTATTTTGGATGCAATTAATCACGATTAATTGTTTGACAG
The DNA here is from genome assembly GCA_032359235.1 of Enteromius mattozi. NCBI lineage: Eukaryota > Metazoa > Chordata > Actinopteri > Cypriniformes > Cyprinidae > Enteromius > Enteromius mattozi. Next base: position 2,143,393 of record JAUMHE010000016.1, read on the forward strand.
CACTAATTAGCACCAGTAAACCGTATTTGTAACCCCACCTTAATCCTCTCTGCTGAGTAAGACTTAATATCCCCAGACTAGTCAATTAGTCTATGGCATGTCTCAGCTTAAAGTTTTTACTGTATGGATGAGCCTTGTGCCCTAATAGAACACATGCAGCAGTTTTCTAGCCTCTGAAGAACGAGCCAGTCAATAACCTAAATAAAACACTCACCGACAGCAGTGAAGGCGGAGGTGAAGAGAGAGAGAGAGAGAGAGAGTGAGGGAATGGTCATCAAGCTACTCCACAACAGCTGATACAAACAAAACCAATGACCAAGCCCACGCCAGATCTGCACACACAGCGCCATGAAAAGCTTGGTTGATTTCTGAAGAACTGAAATGCCCACTATTCATGAAGTTATATGTATCTTTACCCCTTGTGTGTTTACGAAATTTCGGTTCGTCTAACATATACACACTCACGCATACACTCTTAGAAACTTTTCAAAAATTTTTTACCTTTTCAAAAGGTACATGTTTGTACCCAAAGAGTCCATTTTGGTACCTAAAAGATACATATTACTACTTAAAATATACATATTTGAACCTAATAAGTGCACCTTTTTAAAAAGTACTGTCCCAGTGACAGATTTGTAACTTTATTTCTGAGAGTGTACATACATACATACATACATACATTTATACACAATGATTTAGGAAAATTCAATTTCATAAAAAGGTATTTGGCTTGGCAATTTCACAAGCCTATGGTAAATATGCTTTTTAGCCCAACAGGAGAATGACCGTGTCAAGGTCCCAATTGCCATGATTTGTTTCAAATGATTAGTGTCAATAATTACTTCCCTATTAATGAAATGCATCTGCTATCGCAAACAACATCATTATGGATTGGTTAATTGGATGAGTTTAGGCATATTAGCCAATATTACATCTAAGCATGGAGGGGTGCTGCTTTATGGTCCATTTTCGGCTAATTGCATTTTGGGCCCTTGTTTCAAGCATCATGAATGTGCATCTGCCATGAGAATCTACCTCTCTGAATCAATGTAGGATAGAAATGTAATTAACAAGTCAGTGAAGGTGTAGACATCCGTATCTGTTTGAATCTTAGCTTACCATCCAAAATAGCATTAAGAAAACATGTTCTGATTATCTGCTTGGAGAAAACAGGTTTAGATATTTAGAGGATGAAAAGAGCTATGTGAAATCACACAGCGTACATTTAAAAGAATGCTTCAGGTTTAATATAATGGAATATACCTTTTCTAGACAAAGAGAAAAACAAATGTGGTTTATAGTGATGCACTTCTAATGGAAGTGAATAGGATCAATCTGTAAACATTAAAATACTCACTTTTCAATAGTATAGCCACAATACTGCATAAACATATCCAAAGTTACAACTTTTCTGCCAAAACAGTAAAGCCTTTAACCCTAAAATAACCGTAAAAAAGGTTGAGAAAAACTTAAGTCAATGTTTTAAAGTAAGTGCTTTTAAATAAGCTTAAACTATAAACATTAATAATTTCAAACAATTTTTTTTTAAGGTGTGTGTGTCTGTCTGTGACTGTGTGTCAATCAACATTACTCCACTATGGAGCTTAATTGAACCTGGGATATTTCTTTAACATGCTTTAGCTCCCATTTTAGAGATGTGGAGCTCCAAGATGGTGGAGACTTGCATTTCTTCCTCTTCTCTTCCAATAACCATAGTGTCACCTAACACAGTAGAGATACTCTGAAACATTGCTTCAGAATGATACCGAAAGCAAAGGACCTTAGGTGAAGGTCATACGAGAAGCCTCTCTTTAGAGCAGAACCTGAGGCAGACTGACCTCCTTCTCCTCTTCTCTTCTCACTTTCAGCTAAAAAAACACACTTTTTCTTCAATTCGTCTCCATCACATCACCCAAATGACCCAGGCTAAAGCTTGACGTCAACCCAGACGCAAAAATCCAGCACCACTTTAGCTTGAGGTGGCCCGTGTCCACCAGCTCCATGGAAGGTTGACTGCAAAGGCGACATGGGTGTCAGGGTCATTGTCAGCCACTATCGGTCCTAATCCAGCCCTCCAGAGACGGTGGCATCCATTCATTCCCCTGAGCACCTGCTGACATTGCCCTTTACCCTTCGCTACACTCTTCTCAGGCAGTGTAACAACCATCAAGCCCTGTCATACCACACCATCCGTTCCCCCAAGCACCCCGCACATCACAGGACTGGGGCTGAACAGGATGGAAGACGTCTTCTTAAGTTAGCATTGCTACGGGCTACATGTTTCAGCTTGGAACAGACCCTGGAAGACTTGGCAGAATCTGTCTGTGTCATTTAATTGAGACTCTTTGACTTCTTAAGGTTTTCATTATACAGCATGAGGCAATACAGGTCTAACACTGAGAAATGTGGAAAAGAAAGAGAAGTGAAGTGCACAATTTATCCATGAGAGGTTTCTCATTAAGAAACAAATACATCACATTGCATCTGTGTGATTTAAAATGGCAGTTCTTAATGTTTTGTTCAGGCCAAATTTTAGCTTAGACATCAAGAGAAGGCCCAACCCCATGGCAAAATTGCTTCATGTAGAGAAGTAACACTCTTAAAACAAAATATTTAAATGTATTAAACGGGTAATGAAATGGAAAATAAAAATATACAGAACTTTTCACTAAACTATGCATACCCATTCAAAAGAGAAAATAATTAAAAATGCATTTGTGAACACAGTTCAAGGAAGTTAGGCAACAGTTAGCACTCCTTGAAATTAAATGTTTGTGACAAAATTAATATTTCTGCAAACATTTGAACATTTTTGATGCATAACAGAAATTTCATTACCATTTGATATATAACATATATTAATTTGTATATATAATTTAATGTATGTCTAATTAATACATTAATTAATTAATTAATACATTGCAATATTTTCTCTTGCCATTTCTGTGGCAATCATATTAATAATCATATCAAATTAATGTATTTGTTTATTAATTATCTATGACCTGCAACCAACTACAGTGGTTCAGAACCTATAATGTTAAAGGTACTGAAACGAACAGATTTAATTAAGCTCCACTACTGTTTAAGCAGTATGTTATCAAAATCCTGATTAAGAAGATCATCTAATGTTATTTTTAAATGCTTTGTTTGCAAAATCTGGCAGAACTTTACTAACGTCCTGTGCACAGTGCCAGCTTGTTTTCCACCAGACTTCTGGGACCCTTGAGGATTAGTGCTACCATCTGTCTGTATATACCATCCAGATGTGTTATATGAATACATTGATAAATATGTTTATGTTGACAGAAAACAGAGGGATGTAAGTGTAACAATCAAAAGAGGAGCAGCAGAGCCAGATCTCTGCTAAAATTAGTCTGCGTGCAATAGATCTCTCCGGTCATTCAGTGGTCTACACTAGCCTTAGGGATCAAATCAACAAGCACTGAAAGATGGCAGATGGGGCCAGTGCCCAATTTAAAGCTTTTTTTCTGTTATTTAGACTGGCGGCAATAAGGAGGCATGACTGTTTTTGTGGTGGCCATGCCAGCATAACATCACCCTGATGTGCACTAATGATCTGAAGCACTGTGACAGAGTCATCCAAGCTCGCTTGTGAGATGTAAGAGAGGTAAGAGTCACTCTGCTAAAGGTCACAGTGTCCAAAATACGGAAAACACATGTTGACAGAACAATGAGCATTGATTTTTCTTCTTCATTTCTTAATGGACTCGCTATAAATATAGTCACAGTCAAAGGCTGAATCATTTCTTTCAGGTAGAAAGAGATCTTGTACTACTGAAGTATTGCATATTTAACCTCTTTGGTCTCCCTTTGACGTAAGTCATGTTTTTGTGGCCCCATCCAGTGGAAATTGAGCTTTCTGTTTTCTTTTCTTTTTCTTTTTCTTTTTCTTTTTCTTTTTCTTTTTCTTTTTCTTTTTCTTTCTCTTTTCTTTTCTTTTTCTTTTTCTTTTTGGATGGATGTTTGTGATGTTATGTTCAGTCCTGTAGCACAAAACAGTAAAGCATGGCATTACTGTTCCATCCAAGCATCCAAGGTCATGGGTTCAATTTACAGGGAATGGATGAAAAAAATCTACATAATTATAAATAAAAATATATAGTATGAATTGCAATTGCCTTTGTCATGCACTTTATTAGAAAAGAAAAATAAAAAATAAAAGAAAAAGTGTTTTCACAAGGGCCACTTTAGCAGTGTCTCTTTCCGCCTCTAGATATTATAATTAGAGTATCTTTTGGTACAACTGGTAGAGGTCAAGGTCACAAGTTTGATTTCTATGGAATTAATACAACTGACATGTATGAGACCGTAAGTTGCTTTAAATAAAAACATCTGCCAAAATGTATTTTAAAAATATTTTTTTTTATGAATTCAAATATTTTTGAACTTTCACCTGAATAATAGCAACTTTGATCTAATATTTTTTACCCTGAAAATAGCACAATATTGCATGGTATGCTTGCATAACAAGAATGCACCACTAACAATGTGTTGTCCACCTTGCCAGAATTAGATAAAGTCAGCCTAAGATGGTATGTTGTGATGTTTTACATGGTTTTGGGCACTTGACAGTCAGTCTTTCTGGCTAAACCTGCTAATACCAGCTTGGCATTGCTAGAACACCAGTTAAACCAGCTTAAACTGGATAAGACCAGCAAACCACCTTAAGCTGGATTTACAGTAGCTGTTTTTTGGTTGCATTTAGCTGCATAAATCAAGTGTTTCTGGTCTCACAGGAGTGCAACTGTGTCAAAGCTTGTTTATGAGTGCACTAAAAAGAAATACCTTTTCATTAGTCCGTGTAATTCCAGAGTGAAGCGACACATCTTTGAATTGAAATGATATTTGAAAGAAAATCAATCAAGTACATGATCAAAGCATCTTTGTGCGTTCAAAGTGCATCACAGTCACCTTGCCTCCCACTTTCAGGTTCACAGGACATCTGTTATGCCATGACCCCATCAATTCCACCATCAAACAACACATTTAACATACAAAGTTAGCGAGATGGCCATGAGAGCACCTTCAGGCATGGCTGAGCTTCAGCTTCACGCAGTGGCAAACCTCCTCAGATGCCACGTGTGTTGATGCATCTGGCTAGACCGGGAACAAGTGATGCTGGCAATGCAGTGAAAGGCTTTTTCTGTGACTACATCTGCCAGTGCATTCTCATTTCCATCCAATACCCTCAAAGGCCTGTTTCATAACAGCAGGCAGGCAGACTCCGCTACTGCTGTCGCATAGCAATTACCCCATTTATATATTCATTACACTGTATGTTTTGAAAAATCACATTTAAGGACTGTTTCAATGGCAACTTGGAAAAATTGATATATATGGAAAAGCTGATTTTTTACACTCCAATCTAGACTCTACATGTCAGTGATTGAGAGTGTACAAGCAATGCAACTGCAAATCAAGCAGCAGCAGTCTCGAATCCAGAGCTCCCTCTTCAAACACAAACCGGCAGACCCAAGGACTGCGCGACTCTGCCCAGTTAGCGCTCAATAAAACATCAAAGACATAGAACACACAGACATCATCATCACACTCTCGCTTTCTTTCTCCATCCGTCTGCTGTTCTTTCTCTCTCTCAATCCGATTGAATTCAGCCATGTATTACAGACAAGACAGATCATTCATCACATTTCCAAAGCATTCGAATAGAGAGAATCTCTTTCTCAACATCCACCCGAACACATAATGAGAATCGTTCTGTCACATTCAGATCCTTCCTCTGTAAACTCCTCACATTAACAGACTGCCTAATCGGTTTTTATCTGCAGGCTAAATCACGGGCGTACCGGTAACACAAGTGGAGAGAATCATCACTATGGACAGGGTAACACAGGGGCCAGTTTCAACAGTCAGGGTTATTTATTATTCAATTATTTTAAATATTTCAGGGCAGACAGGATGTGCATGCAATCATGAATATTTCAATCCCTCCTACAAAGGAGGGGGCCACTTGTCCACTACCGTCAGGGGAGTGCGCACACGCTCCTCAACGGAGCTGTGGGACATTCACGCCCAAACCCAAACGGCTGTCCTTCAGTCTGGAAATAATTAAATAATATACATACAAAAATTAATATTCCGTCCCCTCTCCATCTGGCCTCAGTTGCGTGAAGCAGCAGCACAGATATGAGGCTGTCAAACCCCTCCATCACGCCTTCAATCTCTGTTTGCATTTTCACACCCCTCCTTTCTCAAACGTGGTCACAAGACGGCCACTAAATTGCCTCATGCGAAGGTGCCACGGCTGAACTTGTGGGAGAAGTGACAGCAAAAGTAATTACGTCGGGCGCAAGGAAAAGAAAAAAACTGACAATCGGTCAGTCACAAACTCTGAAAGTTGCGAGAGCATCTTAAGGCGTAGATTTAAATATCCCCCCCTCAAAATGACATATAGCTGGTGTTAACCTCCTCTTCCCAACCCCTCACCTCTATTTCCGACAAATAGGGGATGCTGTCAAAATGAGGACCATCTTGCACTGTAATTATCCCCTTTGTCCCCCAACATCCCAGTAATATCCGCCAAGGTGCGAAGGAATAAATCACGGTTTTAACACCAGACCTGAGCACCGATTAAAATCCAATCTATTCCAGGAGCCTTCAACTTTAATTAAACAGAACAATTTATGTAAATAGTTCACAAAAACAACTTACATTCCCCCCTTTTCAGCAGTCGTTGCGGTAGACTAACCTCAGCTCTGTCAAACCTGAATTGCACTTGGTCGCACATGCAAGACATCGAACTTGACTAACATCTTACCTTAAAATGCCATTTGTGATCCTATACTCCACAGGCTGGCTGAAGCAAAGCAATGCACGACCCAAATCTCTTCAGTTTAGCCCCGCAAAACAACAAACACGAGCCTGAGATGCAAATCTATTTTCAACTCTTTTTGTCCTTGCTTCAGATTTCCCTTGATTACTCCCTGCTTTTATAATCCCGTTCTTTCTTCTCCGTTATTCTTTTTTTCTCTCCTTGAACGTCTTCTGTTTTCAGTGCCGGGGCTGAGGGATGCTGCCTGTCTCTGAGAGATTGAGAAAGGAAAAAGAGAGAGAGAGCAAAACGGAGGCAGCTCTCCTCCTCGTGCGCAAGGTCCTCCCGTCAGTGGCTGAAGGCAGCAGCTGCGCTCCAAACCTCGAAGAATCCCGCCGTGCACCGCTCCGCTTAGCTCATCCTCCACTAGAGCTCACATCCCGGAGAACTTTCAGACTTGCGCACACAATCCACACTCCATGTTGAGGCTAAAAATGGAGCACAAACCTTTAGTGTTTAATCCGCGTGTCAGCTTTTTTTTTTCTGTATCGTGGATTTAATTGTCTCTTCTCCCACCCGGCACAATGTCTACATGCTCAGTGTATTGAATATTGCGCTCGCTCTCTTTCTCTCTCTCTCTCACACGCTCGCACATATGCACACACACGCTTGCCCTCCCTCTCACAGTTCTTTCCACCCCCTCCATCCATCCATCTCTCCCTCCCTCTTTCTCACTCTGTCGCTGCATGATAGTCTGACAATTACTGCATTTGTGTTCAGAGTTATGTCAAAGATAAAGGATTGCTTCCTACTTTCCTTACGCAGGAATAACCATATGCGAATGAGAACATACAAATAACGTAAAAAAAAATGTTATAAACGAATGAATGATAATGAAGGGAAAGTATGCTCTTGCACAGCTGTTCCTGTCTCCCGAGCAAGCACAACATCCGCCCCTCCAAGGAGAAAACTGTACCGGTACCGGCGAAAGGGTCACCATTCAGTGTTGGCCAACTGTCAAGAGTGATTGAGGAGGTAGATGAAAATAGAAGCAGATGAAGCAGGCAGATCAGAGCGCTACCAGGAAGCAAGGACAATACGCATCGAACAGCAACCGTGGAATCATATAATTAGCGGCATGAACAAAATTGCCAATTCCCTTATCGCCTCGACACATATGTACAGGGAGAAAAGCCTCCGGGGGGTTAGTGAATGAGAGGCAGTGGCAGAACTAATAAAAAACAAAAAGAGGATTGGCCTGAACAATGGTAGGAAGCGGAAGAGTCTTGCTGTATCTGGGCCTAACCGGGACACACACAAACAAATAAACAGAGATGACATATTTGGCCTACTAAGTTGTTTGGAACAACTTTTAATGAATGATTCTGAAGACGCTGACATTTTGAGGTGTGGGCAGCTTATATTTTTGATTAGCTGCGTGGTTGTACTAGTGTTTGCATTAAAGGTTTAATTTTTCGATGTTAAATGGAGTCAGCTTAATATGTAGGTTGATTTCCCTGGAGAGTGTGTACACGGACTCTATGAAAACACTGTTGTTCATTTCAGCATTCCAAACAGCTTAATAAAGCCAAATATGTTTTTGGGGGTGGGGCCATCTATTTCGTTAACCAATGGTAGAGGGAATTGACTAGAAAACCTGTCTCAAAACAGTCATTGTTTTGACAAACTATATACTTCAGGTTTTAGCATATATGTACAATTCTAAAGTTTAATTTGTTATCACTATATATAATTAGCATTTATTAAAACTGGGTTACTGTTAAAATATAACAGTATACACTATCAGCAAAGACATTTAGAATGTAACAAAATATATCAATTTCAAATAAATGCTCTTCTCTTGAGATTTACATTGAAAGAATTTTGAATAATAATGTAATAAAAATGTGAGCACCAAATCATCAACATATTTTTGAAGGATCATATGACATTGAATTTTGGAATATGTCTGCTTTTGCTAAACCTACAGCTTTGCCATCATAAGAATAAATTAAATGTAAATTACATATTTATATGTGATATAAAAAAATAGATAAATAATAATAATAATAATAATAATAAATCAAATGTATTTATTAATTAATATTCTCACATTTTTGCAGATGAAAAAAACAAACAAACAAGATTAATGTTTATATATTATGATTATGTTTAAATGCTTTAGATGTGCTATTTGTGTACTTCTGTACTACTTATATGAACATAATTAAAGTAAATTAGAGATAGGAAGACCAAGAGAAAACGGTCACTTTATTTCTAAAGATGAAAAGGGTCAAAATCTGTAAAGATTTCAACATAGTGTGTTGATTTGTATCGAAACACTTCATGTCCTATGAGAAAGTGCACATAATCACCAAAAGCCTCCAAGTTCACCGTTTTAATTATTGGCCATCTGGCACCAGGCATTAATAACTCAACAGAAATCCATCCATCCCCATAATGACACAGAACAAAGATTTAACAACTGCCATTGCCACATGAATAATTATGGTTTAGACGTTTTAGTCATCTTTTGTGTCGGTTAGTCATGATGATGTTATACATCAAGGCCATAACAACAAATACAACTGACTGTAACTATTCTAATTTATTCTAAATAAATCAAAGCAATGTTGACATACAGTCTAACAGACAGTGTTTAAGAATGAGGCACAATATGTTCTTAGGCTCAATCATTAAAAGAAAGTCTGTAGTTCAGCATGAAGACAAAATGAGAATAACATTTAATGTTGTGTAACACGGTTACATTGCAGTTACAGCATGAACTGAAAATAAATTGCTAAACTATTCCGTATTAATGATCTTTGCAATAAAATCAACAGGACTTCAGTTCATCTCTAACAGAAGAATCGTAAAGGCCTGATTTTCCCCCTCCTGTGGTGTTGATAATGGAGGAGAAGACAAATTTGGCTTGATCCACATCTTAAGTTGTTTTAGCTTTCCAATCAAATCTTTCAGAGGGAGAAAAAACATTCCAACAAGGGCAAGCAAATAGTGTTTAATATTTCTAATGAATGCTGAATAGAAGAGAAAACTTCAACTGTGGCAAGTCATCAAGCATCCATCCACAAATGACTTTGATTGAGAGGATCTGGTGACCAGCTGCTGGTCACCAGATCCTCTCAATCAAAGTCATTTGTGGATTTGTGGCAGCAGCAAGATGCAGAACGGCTAATAAATTACTTCAGATAAAAAAGTGATATCAAAGCAATCTGCCAGAAAGCGGTGACTCCTCCTTTTGAAAAGTTATTAACCAAACATTATAGGAATAGTTCAAACAAAAATGGTTGTTACGCCATTTACTCCTAACCCTTTTCTTTTGCTCTTTTTATTTTTTATTTTATTTATTTTTTTACCACAAAGCAAATATAAACTACCACTCAAAGGATAAGATTTTTTAATGTTTGACAAAAGCCTTGCATCAATCATGCTCTAGGTTGCATTTATTTGACTTAATATGTAAAACATGTACATTTATTCCTGTGTGGTGAAGCAGAATTTCTAATGCTTATACCTTCAATGAAAAAAAAATCTTTATAGATAAGCCACATTTTTAATCAAAATAAACTTGCTTTGACATAGCTGTGCTTAAGATTAGTCCATTCATCCAGTCACATGGCACTACAGGTACCTTGTTCCACGCATAGATGTAAAAGAAGCGAGTGAGGTGAGGAGAGTAGAAAGTGCAACTCATACTGTGTGTTCTGTGTGCAGTGCAACCTGCAGATAAGCAAGGCTAAGCCTTCTAGCGGATACCATGGCATGACCAGTACAGGATCCCATTTTCCAGGTACACCTATTCACCAAGAATCTAGTCACGCTGTTCACTGTAGTATGCAGAGTTACCTGTGGGTCCCTAACCCATCAATCGTCATGTTATGATGCCTGAGCGGACAGGTGTGCCACTGAACATAAGGTCAAATAAATGATTGTAAAAAGTCAAGTTGCTTGCTTAGTCTGCTGAAAAATGACAGGGTTTGACAGAGTCATGGTGCAGTGGGTAGTGCGCATGTTGTTGAAATCCTTCCCCTGCAGTCACTTTACTGTCTCTGACAAGATTTTCCCCTCCAGGTCTCTTCAGAATTTGTTTAGGTTGTATTTGCACCTGATATCAGCATCCATCTCAATTAATAAAATCATAAGAGGTCAGCTGACAAATACTGTGGTTTCAACTTGGTGGTCCCATGCATCTAGAATGTGAATGTGTCTCATTCATTGCATCCTGTTGGCACCTGAATATGAACATGTGATTGGATTACCTGAGAACGATGTTAATACAAGGTGTAAACATGGTCTTTTAATAGAGAAAAGAAAACAATTAATCACTGCTGATTCACAATGATGCATCATATTTGTTCTGAGCACAAAGTTAATCTTCCTACATAGCACTACATTTCTGTCAAAAATAATCAAATGTAATGCAATTAAACAAATGATTACAACTTACCAGTTCCCTTTCAATTTTCCCTTTAAAATTTTAACCTTAATTGAGCAGTTAAATATACATTCATCATCATGCTCGACAAAGTCAATTTCCCAGATTCACTTACTGTTGTTAGCTCTCAATAATAAAAATGATGACGTTTTGATGACCATAATGAGTAATTTAATTAAAATAATATAACGTTGTAATTGAGGTCAACCAGAGAGAGGTTAAGTTGGTAGAGGGATAAAAAGAGCACCTGAACTTTTATTTACAAAAATTAAATAAATAAATATTTATAAAACATGTATCCTTTCATAATGTTTGAATTAACACATAATGATGATGGAAATAACGTTACATGCTCAAATCTGTGTTTAATAAAAAAATACTAAAAAAGAAACTTCAAAGATGAAGACTGGTGTTAAAAAAAATCATTAATTTTTCGCAAGCAGTTGAGAACTCAGAGAGGCTGCTATAAACTGCACAGTTAGTTGGTCACAATAAGTTAGCACTGTAAGCAATGTAATGTTTTAATTTGTTGGATCGACTTTATCATACCTTCATCATGGATTTAGAAATACTGATTAGTCCCTTAAGTATACTTAAAAAAAAAAAAAAAAACACTTGTTGGACTATATGCCTAAAGGTTCTTATAATGACTTCACATGCCAATTGATCAACAAAAGAACTCATATAGCATGTCTAAGCATATCTAATTAGTATAATATGGCTCATTAGTCCTAATTAAAACTAGAGTGGTGACAGGCTAAATGAACTCCCATACAGTACTGCAAGTTCAGTGTTAATTACAAGGTATATTGCCTGGAATAGTGTCATATAAATGAAATTTTGAACAGTAAAATTTAGCAATTAAGGTGTTCTTTTAGCATGTTTATATTTAGCATATATGTAAAGTTATGTTAAACACGCCAGGTATAGTTTTTTTAAAAAGAGAAGGCTTTTCTAAAAGTACACTAAGATGCTTAAGATTGCTGTTTTAGTTATGTGCACAGCTAACACTTCCAGTATATTTATGTAAAACCACAGAGGAAACGTTGCACATCTGAGCAACGGACACCAATATTTCATTACTGAGTGAATATGCTTTGGTACATTTTGAATGAACTGGATAAGTCAACAATTCAATGACACATTTAAAAAGATTTGATTCATTCAAATAGCTGATTCATTCAGAACTGAAAGACTTACTGACTCAAAGATTCACTTATTAACTTGCCTTGCTCTACAGTCATTTTAGGAAAATCTGTATCATTTGATTAAAATAAATATTATTATGTCATATTATATATAATTTGTACATATTCTACAATATTGCTGTCTTACTGTATTTTTGATATAAATAAATACAAGCTTGGTAAGAATTAAACTAAATCTGCAATAATTGTAATGATTGGTATGATGCATGTATCGTAAAGCATTCATACGGGCTATTTATTTTAGATAGTATGCTGCCTTAATAAGCAGCTGTCTGTGTGGGCAGTACATAGCAAGTCAACTCACTAGGTTTTTGAAAAGAGCCATAGAAATTGATGAAGGACAATTTTTTTTCTATGTATAAAGTGCTAATGAACTGAATAAAACAGAGCAGTCTGTTCCACACCACAGTAAAATATTCATAAAATAACAAATAAATAAAAATATCTTTCAGTTCAGCTATATCTGTTAGGACTAATTAAGACACTTGCATTAGAAGATGCATAGAGCTTTTGAATGCTCAGGACAGAGCCAGAAAGAGAAACCTGTGTGTGGGTATGGCAGCCTGCTGACCATATGCTACCGCTGAGCCCACCCATGGAGCAGCCGCAGAGGGTCCAGCAACCAGCCCCAGTAACCAGGACTGCCAGCAGGGCATCAATCACATATAACAACTTCAGAACAATATTTTGAATTAAACGGCCAGCAAAAAAATACATCAGTTTCCTTATAGTGAATCACTGTTTAGGGCACAGTAGACAGCATGTACTGCATTAGATGTACAAGATCTGCCAATCAAATGTGCAACGAGTCCTCAAATGCCAAAGCAAGAAGAATGTTTTGCAATGAAATGATGGGTGATCTTTGCAAAAACTTAATACATTAAAAAAATGAAGCAGAAGCTGTGTGTCATCCTAACATTAAAGGCAGTAATTTAAAAAGATTTTTCCAAATTATCTCTGCTTTTATCAGAAGACCATCATGCCAACATGCATACTTTCTTCTCATGTCTGAAGCCAAAAAATGTTGGGAAATGTTTTTTACATTTGAAAAAAAAAAAGACTTTTAAAATCACATGGGCCAATATTTTATTCACAATAGAACATAAACAACATAAAAAAGTTTAAACTGAGAAATTTATACTTCCACTAAATGAGTTCATTTCAAATTTGATGGGACAGCAAAGGACTGAAAAAGCGAGACTTCAGCTAGGAGAACATCTAGCAACAAATTAAGTTAACTGACATCAGGTCTGTAACATAAAAGGGATGCCTTGGAGAGTCTCTTAGAAGTACAGATGGGCAGAGGCTTTCCAATCTGTGAAAGAGTGCGTAAAAAGATTGTGGAATACTTTAAAAATAATGTTCCTCAACATCAAATTGCAAAGGCTTTGTAAATCTCATCATCTACAGTGAATAACATCATCAAAAGGTTCAGAGAAACTGGATAAATCTCTGTTCGTAAGAGACAAGACCTTTGTTGGATGCACATGGCCTTTGGGCCCTCAAACTACACTGCATCACTCATCTGTTACTGACATTACTAAATGGGCCCAGGAATACTTCCAGAAACCATTGTCGGTAAACACAAGCCACCCTGCCATCTGTAGATGCCAACTAAATCTCTATCATGCAAAAAGGAAGCCATATGTGAATATGGTCCAGAAACACTGTTGTGTCCTGTGGCCAAGGCTCATTTAAAATCGGTACTTTCAAAAGTGGAAAAGTGTTCTATGACCAGACTTAAAAGTCCAAACTTGACATTCACAGATGGGGGACCTTCCAGCATGTCATAAACATTCAGTTCAAAAGCCAGCATCTCTGATGGTATGGGGGTGCTCAAGTGCATATGGTATGTGCAGCTTGCATGTTTTGTAAGACACTTGCTGAATGGTATATAAAGGTTTTAGAGCAACATACGCTACCCCTCCAGATGATGTATATTTCAGCAGGACAATGAAATCCACATACTGCAGCTATTACAACAGCATAATTTCATAGTAGTGTCCAGGCGCTGAATTAGCCTGACTGCAGTCAAGACCTTTCACCTAAGACCAACAACAACAACAAATAAAACAACCACACAGGCAAGAATGGGACCAAATTCCAACACCAAAACTCTACAAACTCATAACCTCAATGCTCACATGTCTTCAAGAAAATATATGTCCCAACATTTCCGGAATTCAGGTTGTATGTCAGGTGATGAGATTGTTTTGGTCAGAGATCTACAGTGTGAGCAATTGTCTGTAAGGTTTGGTTACAAAGCATAGTTGCAGTCTCTGTGGGTGTCTTTGAACCACAGTGATGAAAGTTCAAAGACCAGCTTTGAAGGACATCTGAGCAGTGGATGCCATCTAACACCCGTATTGGACTGTCTGTAATCACACCCTCAGTATTTTACATCACTGTTGATTGAATACGTTTTCATGTTTAGATTTGTTTTCTTATTACAATAGATCAGACAATATGCACCTTACATATGAGACGTTTGGCACAGATATGGTATTGAAAAAGTTTGTTTCATAACTTCAAACAATCAGAGAATAAGGCAGACATTTCAAGATGAAATTGCAACATGTTCTCATTGTGTATATAAATCCTCATATAAATAGGAGGCATTCTCTCACAATGTGATTTTAGACCCCGAAATATTTAGTTCTGCTATTTTGTTAAAACAGTTTCAGCATTCAAATTGTCAAATTTATCACAAAAACAAAACAATAAATGTTGCTCTTTAATGCGATGTGACAAATCACTATAGCTGTTTAGTTAGATTGTTGTTGCATCAGGAAGGCCTCAGTGATGTAAACATCTTGTCTTGTACTAACAGTATTTATTTTTCTCTTGCATTTATCTCAAGAAAGACCAAAACCCATAACTACATGGCAAGCTAGGAATGTTATCTCAAGAATAGAAGCTTTTAAAGTCTGTCTTCCCATGTTCTTTTTGTTTTTTTTTTTACTGTTATTGATGGATATAAATTGCATATGGAATAAAAAGCCTCTTTATCGCTGAAAGAAGATATTTAGAATTTGTGTTTCCTACAGCACTATTTTTGTTTTCCGTTTTAACGTACCCCATTATGACATGAGAAACCACTGCAAAAGATTCAGCATGTAAACTTTCAGAATGAATAAAACTGAATCATGAACAATTTCAGCCCGTATTTGTGATGAAAAACACACAGGTCAGGACTGTTGAAATTTTAAGAATAATTATTCCAAGATAAGCATATGGCCATCTCTACCATCAAAACAGGATTTGTTCAAAAAAAAAGAAAAAAGTATAAATGTAATTGCAAAATAATGTTGGCAGTCCTTTATGCTTTTCAACATTTAAATAGAGTAGAAGAAAACAAGACTTTTCTTTAGTCCTTTAGCACATAAAATGATTTTCGGGATCAAACTGTCTGCCAAACCATTTCATATCCATTTAGGTGGACCTATATCCTTTTATATACAATAAACAAACAAACCAAATTTTCATATGTTTGAACAGAGGAAGTCATTATGAATAGGTAGGACATTGAACTAAGCACATGTTGCTTTGCTCTGCATTTATCGAGCACAAAGGACATCTCCGATCTTAGAGTGCCACATCAAAATGGGCTTGCGTAAGATAACTTGTGCACATCACCCATAATACTGTAATAACCCAACCGATTAGCCCCTCAGCATATCAGCCATAATAAGATCCTGGATGTTTACGGGCTAGACCTCTACACCGTTCATTCCCACATCTACACATACTGAGTGACAACTCACTATGCAATAGTCATGACTCTTTCCACCCACCTTCAGGAAACAAAAGGTCAGGATGACACACAAGGGACAAATACATGAGTGTATGTGACAGGAAGTCAAAGAAAAGAGACTTGATTTATGCAGGCAAATGTCAGACAACTTGATCCTAGAGTGTGAAAGTGGCGCTTTACACTCCGAAGTGTCAGAGGCGGATCTTGTTGGATCTGACAGCGCCTGACAGTCGATTCATTTTCTATTGAAAACACAAAGCATTATGATATTGCTCAAGTCAATTTCACGCTTTACTTCGTCAGTGTGTTTTCAAAAGGAACTTTGTAATTTTCCTACAGTCAAACAGCTTTAGACGGTCCTAACATTGCCAAATCTCATATATCTGTCCTGAATATTAATTTAATTTAATGCAGAGATTAGTTACTAGTAGACATTTTAGTTTATCATGCAGGATTTCTTTCTTTTTTCCCCACTGAAGGAAAAAAAGGGGGCTGGGAAAACAATTTCAGTGGTTTAGCAACCTGTGACCTACATTAATTCATCAATTTATTGTAGTTTTTAAACTTTAGGAGTAATGATCTGGCCGTTTCTTTCTTGGTGTGCTGGTGCTAATGGACCAGTGATATTACTCCAATAAATCTCCTGTCACATTCACAGAGCTCTTGGCATTCATGGAGTGCTATAGCATGCTCTCTCTCCCCATACACATACACCTGACCAAATCTGACCATTTTTAAAGGTCAACAAAATTAAGTCATCATCTGTATCATGTTGACCTTTTATTGAACCTAAATGACAACCATTAACTGGAGAAAATATCTTAAAGGTTACCTATAGTGAAAGAACACGTTAACTGACACTCGCAATAAACCTACTACAGTGAAATGACCAGAACGAGGTACTTACACACTACGGATACATAAAGCCTTAATCTTTAAATCAATATAATGTGAATTCCAGCCACCCACCCACTCCCCTGTTCCTCCTCCGAACACCTCACAGGGCTGACTACGGCTAGGGCTGTAATATTTATCACATTGCATGCACATGTCCCTTTCAGGGCTTAAAGTAATTTGTGCTGGCACATTCAACTGGACTAATGTATCAAGGCAATGACACAAAAGACTTAAAATGGGACAGAGGCCCAAATTGTAATGAATCACAATTCTGATAAAGGCCTCACGGGTCACTGGGGCGAATTCATAAAACAGTTGCACTACTTTACATGTGAGTTTTGCAGCACAAAAACATGTGTTTTATTCGACAGGTGCTGAAAGCCCATATGGACCCTTTTCACAGTCATCAGTCAGGCAGATTTCTGCAGTGATGAACGGAAACTACAGCAAATATCACTTTTTGAACTCCCCTTTGCTCTAATAGCAAAAGAAGAAAATAATGGACAAAAAAATTGAGATATTGATTACAGGGGTCAGAGGGGTGAACTAAAAAACAAATATAGCTACATAACACAGTAAATCACAATAAAAGCATGATAACAATAAAAAACATGATTTTTGAAAATGTTAAAATACGGAGTTTCAGCTACGGATCTGTTTTCGCAAATAAACTCTTCATATAATCCTAGTTAACATATAATAAAAAAAGAAGTGGAGGTTACACTTTATTTAAAGGTGTCCTTGTTACAGTGTTATTATATATTTAAGTACTGAGTAATATTAATTGACTACATGTACTTACTACATGATTATGGTTAAGAATAGGGTTTGGCTTATGGATACTTGCATGTACTGTAATTATGCATAATTTGCTGTTATTACAGTTATTAGTGCTGTCAAACAACCAATCACATGCTATATATATATATATATATATATATATATATATATATTTGTTTTTCATAATGTGTATTGTCACTGTGTATATTTATTATGTACATACATACACACATATAGCATATATTTAGAAAATATTTACATGGATACATTTATATTAATGTAAATTATATCATATATAAATATATTTAAAATATAAACAACATATTTTTCTTAAATTTAATACGTGTGTGTATTTATATAGGCATAATAAATATACACAGTACACACATTTTATGTACTTTTTGGGTGCGATTAATTACAATTAATCGTTTGACAACACTATGTATTATAATAGTAAGTACATGTTACGTATAACAAAGACACCTTAAAATAAAGTGTTACCAAATTTTTTTTTTTTTTCATATTTTTTAATCGATTAATTTTGGAATTTGATTTAAACAGATCTCCATCATCCCACTAAGAAACACACTTTAATGCTGCGGACAAAAAAACACAATCTGTGTTACAGATGCCAACGAACACTGATAACACTGATGTAACTGATAATTATGATGTGATGGCTGAAGAGTGAAAAATCAGTCATGCTGTGAACAAGTAGGAGGAACCAGGGTCCACTGTTCAACTCAGGCAGTGGACCTTATTTCATCATAATTAACCAGCACGATGACTAACAGAAGCGGAGTCCTTCAATCCGCTGCACGCCTTGCCCGTGTGTTTGGTCATTTGCATACAGTAATGAATCTCTAAAAACCAAGGAGGGAGGGTTTTAAGTGTCATTATCTTCATATTGTAATTTGGTCGCAAGGTAGTTCCAAGGCATTTTATTCAAAGCAAAAACTACTAATGGCAAAAAATATCCCTGGGGAGAATGGGTGTGAGTCTAAATTAAAATTGCTTGTTAAATTAAGTACATTTTTTAATGCGGTGAATTACTAGAAATTTGCATTTCATTCATTCTGTCGCATTACAAATACTATATTTATTTTATTTATCAATAATTATCTTTCACCAAATTTTGGTTGCCTCAACTTTTTACAATATTGCTACTGTTTCTATCCGTATATTTCTGTTCTGCAAAATCAGCTTCATGTTTACGGCACAAAATCTTTGAAGAACTCCTTGAGACACGGTTGAATTGTGAGAGTACTTGAGCACTGAGTTTCAGCTGAGTTTAAAGTAACAGCACTGAGAATGATACACATGTTGTGCCAGAGAGGTTAATTGGATAGGCAATGTATCTCTTTGGAAGGCAAATGTACATGAGTACTTTTCATTGCTGCATCTGCAAGGCAGCTCACTGCTTGATTGATGTCGTCTGTGGTAATGGAATGACTTTAATGTATGTGACTCCAGCTTCACAATTAAAGCTAATGCAAAACATCAATCAACACGGAGTCAATTTGTTTTGAAATATCCAAATTGAGCAAGATTTTCATCTCTGATTGTATCTTTTGATCAAGTGCTGTGCATGACATTAATGGAGAATGTCATTCAGACATTTTCATTTTAAAAACACCCATTAAATGAATTAAGACCCAATTTCTTTTACTAACTTATTCTTAAATTACTGACAAAACCGGTCTTACATCTATATTTATAGTCTCCCTCTCTTTCTCTGTATATAGATATAGATATACTGTAGATATATAGTGTGTGTGTGTGTGTAACTCTAATGCTTGAGTTAAAACATAATGAGTTAAAACATGATGATCTTTATTATGTTTCTCTGAATACTTAATTGTAATTGGTCAATCACAGAATTTTGAGGTCAAGTGATTTTTAATGACCAATAAACTGTATAATCACACACTCTTTGCTTTACTGTCAATGTTTCAGTCACTTTCACGGTTTAAACTTCTATTCATTAATGAAATATAATGGAATATATGTACAGTCAGCTAATAATTACCACAAATTAAACCCTCAACAAGATAATGGGGACCATAGATTAGATTTGTATCTGTTGAGTGAAAGGTTTTCATGACAGACCAGAACATTTTGGAATATGAACTTTGCCACTACGTAAAAATTATTATATAGATGCATTTGATTCAATTAGTTAATAGAAAATACAGCTACTGGCTGTAATGCACTGAAACAAAACATAAATTAAAACATCAAATCCAGCATCCAGGTGTTAACTGACTGCCTTATTTAGCATCCCCGGAGACCCCCAGAGACAATACCCTGAGAAATGATCAGAACAGTATCTGCATTGAGGAGTTGGGCTGAATCCTCATGTGATGGGAGGGTACCCGACAGCTATGCAAATTTCCCCCTTTTTATGCAAGTGGGGGTAATTAGGCACAGCAAATTGTTTCTGATGTAAGAGAGAACAAACCGGAGAAGAGGCCTCATTTGTAAGATGCAGTGTTTAAGGTCTCCTCCCACATTTTCTCTCACTCACTCTCATTCTGCAATCAAAATACACACCTGTTGCAAAAGACTGGCATAACCTCTGCATGTTTAATAAGTTTGATAAAGAATGTTGATTGCATCCGGCTTATGATTGCAAATATACAAAATAATTATCGCAGAATTGAAACTACAATGGTTGTTTGTAGGAACAACACTTCATTTGATTCGTAGATTTATAAAATAAGACATTACATTATTACAAGTAGCGCAGAAACTATATTTGAAAAATTAAAGACAGCCACTTATGCTATTCATGTCTAGTGATGGGTATCTAGTAATTATTCATTCTAATTCCGATTTCGCGTATACGATACTAATTGATTCACAGTTTTGATTTGATTTGAAATCAAATATTTAGATAACACATATTTGTCTCTATTTTGCAAAACGTTTGCTGCTGAATAAGATGAATCAAAATTTGGAAAAAATTGTTTTTTTTTAAAGCGTTAGTTCACAGCAAAATGAAAATTCTGTCATTAATTACTCCCTCATGTGACCTTCGTTCATCTTCAGAACACAAATTAAGATATTTTTGATGAAATCAGAGAGCCATCAGACCCTCCATAGACAGCAATACAACTGAAATGATCCCAAATCCAGAAATGTAGGAAAAACACTGCCAAAAAAGTCCATGTGACATCAGTGGCTCAACTTCAGTTTTGCGATGCTAGGAGAATTTTTTTTTTTGTGCAAAGAAAACAAAATTAACAACTTACTCAACCATTCTTCTCAACTGACTTATGTCTAACTAATCCTTTAAGAGCTATATGATTTTATATAAATTGAGCCTTTTTTATTGTATTTTTTTGTCTCACAAATCTGAAGAAAAAATATTAGATTACTAAACACAATCATGTAGAATTTATGCATGGAATGATTCAATGACTTATTCAAAATTTAGTTGTTTCATTACTGGATGTTTTTAATGAATGAATGATTCAAAGACAAATAAATTTTTAACAGTCTCCTCCACCTAAAAATAAACATAGATGCACACTCTATTAATAGGTGGAATTAATAGGTGGAACTGAAATTTTAATTTTACAACAAAATCCGATTCCTGACCTTAACCCTCTGGGATCTGAGGTGATTTTGGGGCCCCTGAGATGTTTTGACATGCTCTGATATTCGTGGTTATTTCAGCTACTTATAACATACTATTAACCAACATGTAATTGTTTTCGTATTCAGCACAAACAGTGCTACAATAAAATGTGACCAAGATGGATGAACATGTTTGCATTTTTTAGAAAAAAAAAAATATTATGCGTGATTAGAAAGTTTTGGGAAAATAAAACTAGCTGAAATAAGGCCATAAAACTCATACTGAATAGTCCTGAATA
>JAUMHE010000016.1:2178029-2188035 GCA_032359235.1 Enteromius mattozi
GCAGAGTTGATGTTATACGGCTCGTTCACTGAATCGCAGACCGACTCAGTGATCCGCTGTAAAACAGTGATTCTGTTCAAATTCCCTACAGAATCTTAAATGATTCTGATTTACTTTATTTGTATATTTGAGTTAATTTTGTCCCTACAGAGGCAATGCTGAGGAAGGGGAAAAGTAAACTATTTTAGAACACACCCAAATAAAATCAACTATGCCACCCCGAAATGAAACTGGTAAATAACCCAAATAAGGGACACAGGTTCGTAGGCTAAGTAACCCAGAGAAACGTGTAGACAATGTACAAAACTTTTTCAATTTTCACAATAAATAATTAAAATACTCAATGGCAATCAATGTCAAGTATCAAGTCACAATCAAGCACTCTGTATTCCACACAGGGTGCTCTGTATACTACACCAAATAAAGAAGCAATTTAATATTCACAAAAGAAAAACAAAACAAAAACAGAAATTACAGGCACAGGCTTTCCAGCAGCAGGGGCAGGCTAGATGAAGATAAGAACCTAATGGTGCACTTGTGCGTCACACACACACAATCACACAAAGTGAAACGTGAATCCAAGCAGCACTGCACTCCACACGGTTATACCACCACCAGTACTCAAAGCTAGCTAGCTAGCGTCCCGGCCCAACAGTGCCTAGAATAGACCAAAACAAATAAACCGGTTACATTCAATAATGCAATAGAGATACATCCAAATTAAACCAAAACGAAAAGCAATATATAAAGAACCAAAAACAACAAAAAAACAAAGTTCTCTTTACATCAAACACAGAAAAACAAAAAGTCTATATAGAAAGATAATTAAACAAAACAAAACAAAAAAATGCTAGATGGAAATTTCTGCAAAAAAGAATGATTAATAAAATACATTTCTCCTGTAAACCAGAGAAAATGAAACTCACTTACCAAGATGAATCGTTGTGCCAAGCAAATTGTACCGCTGCTTACAACTCACAACAAACACCAGTTAACATTACCCGATGCAAAATGAGCGGCACATAATGAGCGTACACATGCCTCACAGAAAGTGGACAGTCTATAACTCAACCAGGCGTCAATTGGCCATTCTGCACACTAAGGGGGAAAGGAATATCTGCTTTTTAGTATACATGCCCACCTCTCCATTAGCCACACAGCTATAAACAAAAACCACAAACCGTCCGTCTGCCCATGTGCACTCCGTAAGGGCGGTTCCAGTCATGATGCACACCAGGTAAAATAACTCCAGTCTTAAATACCAGCGGAGACAACTCTAATAGGCTATCGTGGGTGACAAATCACACACCTATAAGCCAATGAGAAAGATTTATCACCCACATTGCCACATCAAGATCCATTGTCCATTCAATCAAAGTATTAAATGCAGAATGCAGCCAGCAAAAATTAGTAGATGTCAGTCATTAATTTAAGTGAAAACACTTTGATGTCCATCCTTCATGTTTTTTGTGAGGTTTAACAAATTAAAAAATGTAAAAAAATAAAATAAAAATGATAATTCTGACTTGAATCCTCAAAACTGCAAAATGTTACCTCACAATTGTGTTCATAACCTGCAATTATGGCATATAAAATAAACTTGCAATTCTGAGAAGTCAGAATTATGAAAAACTCACAACTGTGAGAAAAAACAGTCAGAACTGATTTTTCATTTTTGTCTCCTGTGGTGGAAACAAGTTTACATAAGATCAGGCTACTCATAAAATCAAAACCTATTCTCTAAATATGAAAGTAAACATGACAACAAACTGTGTGAGGGCTTTAAAACACCTTGGTTCTATTTCTCAACTACATACAGAAAAATGTGTCATCCATATAATTATAAAAGCAATTGTAAAGTTATCAGTTTGATATTCTGATATATGCCAGAAATACACCATAAACTGAAGCATACAATAAACTATATATTGTTTATACAGTGCATTAAACGACCTATATTAACTGCCCAGACTATATTTTATAAACCATAAACCTGGAATGTTTATGTATCTGCAGCAGCAGAATGTGGCACTGCATTACACACACGTCTGGCCGTCTATGTGATAAAACTAAAAGAGCTTCTCCTGAGCCGATTAAACAGAAATTACTGAGAAACAGATAAAAGAGTGTATTCAAACTCCCCGTGGTCATATTCTTTTTACTGTACTTTCAGCCCATGCTGGTTGTCTGTGTCCTTGAGAATTTTATGAGCTCTACAGAAGAAAGCAATGCTTCTATGAATAATGTTTATAAATGGCCTATTTTTTTAAGCATAAATCTATTATACGTACAAGGTTAGGTAAGATTAAGTGAGCATTAGGTGATTTAGAACATCAACAAGAGACTTATAAATATTTCAGCTATGTCAATACTTGGCTTATTTATTTCATATAGTGTCTATAAAAACTGTTTCCAGGCACAGCTGCATTATTATCCAAAGCTGAATTTCCTTATTAAGAGTGGAAAATGATACTTATACTAGATTTCACCACTAAGCAGGTATATTTTCCTAAGCGTAATTTATGAGTAACTTATTGCTAAATGTGGAGTGAATTACAAATGGATGTGCTGTATATTTGCATGTATACGTTCTTGCTTGCTATCTTTTTATTTAAATAATGATTTCAGAAGTTATAGCGTAGAAGCGTAGAAATGGTCTTCAACTTGAGGATGAGATGGTCCTTTTTTTGCCCAACTAGTCGCATCAGCATGCTTGTCAGTATATTTATATTACTTCATTTTTCTATATAACAGACAATGAAAGATATGAAACAGAAAAATGTTGTTTTTAAAATTGCTTGTCATCTTCACAGAGCACATTTATTCTTGTTTATCAGGTGGATATATATATATATATATACACTGTTTCACAGTCTCTATCCACCAAATATGAGGCACTGGAAATTTTCTTTGATTGCAACCATTTATTATTACTGCCACTTCCATAACAATCAGTACAAATCTAAGTCGAAATGCATTAGAACAGAGGAATTTTAGACAAGGTTTACGAATTCAGGCAATACATCATTTATTTTGCTGAGTTAGAATCTAAGTATTTCCATAACACCACATGAATTTGATAGAACGGTCTTATGTATTTTTGTGGATAATGAATCACTCCATTGTGTGTGATTGTTCATAAGATTTATCTAAAAAAAAAGGTCTTCAACAAATTATTATAAAAATATGATAAGTCAGTAATTAGTCATATGCTTTGAAAGTAATACAGTAAAATAGGTACAGTCATAGGTACAGTCAAATTAATAACACTTCTCACTTACGAAAAAATGAGCGCCTAGCAAGGAGAAATAATTACAGAAAGGAAATGAGAAATACTGAATATAATAAAAAAAGGCATAAATTTCAAGACCTGTAGGCTTCAAGATACCCTTTACATGATCAAGCTGCCCTCTTTTTTTTATTAACTTTACATTGCAATTCTGAATACTAACATAAATGGACCAAGACGTTTAATAACCCAGCTGCACATCAGCACAGTACAACAAAAAAAGGTAGTAGTTTCCTCCCTCTCTCTCTATCTCTCATTTCTCTTCTGCACTGTTAATTGAGATTTTGCATTTCAAACGCCACAAAAGGTCTATTTTTTGGAAACGTGCATCTAGCCTACTGGCAGTTTCAAATGAACGCAGGAAGTACTCACTTATTGGATAATTAAAATTTAAACAAGGTGAGAGACGTACTTTAATTAAACCTCCTTGTGTACTTTAATCAAAGCCTCCCCAAATTCAACCTCACAATATATTCACTTCATTCCGTTCATTAGCCAAGCACAAGAAATGCCACATTGGCAGTGTACCCATTATTCACTTCTTGTGTGGGTAAATCACACATGGATGCCTTCGGTGCTTTCTGCCCTCTGAGATTAGACAACAGCCTCCCTTAAATCTGTCAGTTAGATTCTGCCAACCAGACACACAATCTTTACATTTCATTAAAAATCCAAGCTGAGCTGGTCCTCATCCTATTAGGACCAATAGGGCCTGGGGGTATGAAATGCCCGTTCATGTTACAATGTAGCTAGGGGGAGGGAAAAAAAAAAAAACAGTACTGTAAGCCCTGGAGATTCCCAGATCCCTGCAAAATGAAGTGTACCACTGCAATCCTGCCATGTCAGTCATGTTCTCCTGGCTCTGTTTCATTCCCACTGACGGAGAGATAGTTTGCCAAAAAAGATCCGTAGTCTCCTTCAACTGACCAGCTGTCTGTTCTCTCTCTGCTTGTCTCTCAGAGCGGTGGTTTTAATGAAGAACTCTTGGTTCTTTGATGGGATCTTAACCAAAAATGACACTTGATACAGAAGAACTAGGGTGGGAGGTAACCTCAAGGGTGGGTTCTTTGGGAAAATTGAGAAAGGATGAACTTTTCCTGGCTTTTAAAAAGGAATAGAATGGTGAAGAGAAAAGTACAATGAAAACATCAGCAATAAATGCTGGCAAAGCTGAATTTCCAGCAGCCAGAACCATAGTCTTCCATGTCACATGATCCTTAAAAAGCAGGTCTAAGGATGATGTGAAGAATCAGTGGTTAAAATTCATGTTTATATAAAACATTCTCTGCCAGCAGGAGGCACTGTTGTTGTGGTAAAGACTAGGTTTCCCTGGTAACGCTGTATACAAAGCAGCATTCACTCGCAAACAATAATGATTTATCAGACATTGCATGCAAGATGAAATAAAAATGACATCCAAAATTTCCTTCAGAAATGCAGTGATATAAAAACACCTGCATGGGTTTTGATTTTGAAACGTACAATGCTAATTTATTCAACGAAGTCAAAGCCTTGTGAAAAATCTATTTGTGGTGACCCATCAAAACAGACTTGGCCAACTGACCAATTAGAGCATAGTCGGCTTATGGAAGGGAGGGGTTTACAGACCTTTAGATCAGAATTGATTCAAACGAACCGTATCGATGTCATTGCCAAATTATTCTAATATTAAATGCATATTTTCTAAGAAAATTACAATGTTCTCTGACATTAGATGCATTTAAATCTGTTGTAGGAGACTCCAACACAATATTCGGACACTTTAAAATACCATATGACCTACTCTTTAAGAATTCCTACCCCTATGCTGGAACATAACTACTTTTTTTGTCTTTTGGTATTGTCACCATACTTTTAATGCATATTAAATGCTCTTGGTAGAAGGACAATCATACAGTTTTGGAATAACAAATTGCTGGACGAGTAAACTTCCACTGGGCTTCATATTTTGTGTTGACTGGTAATAGCTAACCATCCTCAATCAGACAAAGGTCACTGTTGTTCAGTTATACCAAGTTGAACAAACACCATCTCTGTAACATGTTTAGACATCGAGGGAAATATGTTTGCTGTTCCCAAAATCCAGAAGCAATTTTGCCTCTCTGTCTCCCCCGCAATGACGTTAGTTACGGATTTTGTGAGCAAGATTAAAGCTGAGGTGCGTATGGACTGAGAAACAAGCAATGAATTAAAGTCTTGTTCTTGCTCAGTACATTGTTGCTGAGGTCCTTAAATAATCTCCGACAAAGAAACAGTGAAAATAGAGCAAATCCAACATTTCAGAAGAAATTTAAAAGACGAGTCTCCAAAAAGAAAGCAGTTCTCTGTGCTGTCAGGGTCTTAAAGTTAATCTTCAAAGTAAACATACCTATTTTCTAAAAATGGTAATCAGGCCTGACTTGATGACTACCTTCATTTTATAAAAGACATTTCCTCAAGCAAAGACTGGACAGCAGCTGTCCATGTAACATGGTAAATTCTATATCCTTTTACTTTTTCCATGTAAAGAAGAGCTCTTTCTTGAATAGGTGTTTCCAGTGAAGTTATAGTGGTCTTTTAAGAAGCACAGAGAATTCCTGGAATGATCTGTGAGCATTGTACCTCTCTGTACAGCCGGAAGTGAGTCTTTCATGCAGCATTTACCTATAAATAAACATGCAGACAGCATGTGCCTGTCACTTACATTAGGTGATTGTTATATACATTGACATGAGCGAATCTGAAGCGGTAAAGGCATTGCATTTTCTTTCAGCCCTTAAAAACTTATGCATACAAAATGTTGAATTTTCCCCAAAAACGGCAGGTAAGTTTAACACATTTATGTTAAGGTTTTATCCAGATGTATCTTCCAAAGCTGCAAAATCAATTGATGCTCTGTTGTTCATCACAAATATCAGGACAAGCACTTTTCTGATTGATAAATGGATAAAAGATTCAAAACTTTTATGACAACTTACAACTTTTTCACAACAGATTAAACCATATTTCATCTACGGGGTCTGGTAGTCTGTAGTCTGGAACAGCATGCTACCACTCAAATACCTGGAACAGTTAGCAAATTAACATCTTATAAGCCTGATTGGGTTTAGGTTCATGAAGAAAGTATTTCTTTCCTCTTCATCAGCTTCAGATCAACCCCTGTAAACATCCTCTTATTTGACAGTGCTGTTCCTTCATGGACAGGACTCCTAATGGTTGTTCATTTGATAACAGAGTCCATTAATGAAAATTGTGCCTCCGGTAGCATGTGGTGAAAAATCATTTACTGCCTCCTTTGGTGGTGGATTTTAATCTACAGCACTCTGTATGAATGCTGTTAGTATTTAAAGTATTGTGAAAAGAAGTGTACTTGGTCTTCCATGTCCAGAAAATGACCCCATTCTACATCTGGAGGTATTAACGTGACAATATTTTGTATATTTTTTTGCCATGTAATCTTCATTCTTTATTTACTCGTTTATAGATTTTAAAAAACAGCCTCATTCTGTTTGTCTTCACATTTGCACGTGAATAACAGATGCTCAAAATTTAATAATGTATTCCGCCTCTGAAATGATTTTTTTTTTTTTTTTTTGCTACCGACGTTATCAAGCCCTCTTATTCTTCAACCCCACCTCTCTAACTATCTATGACCTACAGTAGATGCCATTTTTCATAAGCCAATAAATTCCTGATAAAATCACGTCTTGCACTACTTGTACTTGAAAATACATCACATTACATAACCACATTCCCTTTCATGTGGACTGAAAATTGTATGAATGCATCTTTGGAATATTTTCCAGACATACAGTATTATGATTATAGATTCTAAACAACATCAATGAAGTCTACCTGCTTTATGAAATGCGACAGCTGGAACATATTCAAATTATACTCAAATGCTCCCTTTGTCACGATATGGAGATGAGAGGCGTTCGGATTCATCTGCAACTTGTTTTATTAAACACATAGAGTAGAAACGGGCAGGGTCGATCACCAGCAGACAGGGTTAACGAAGACAGAGGCAAGAGAATAATCCAAATACGAGGCGTGGGTCGGCAACGATATATCCAAACAGGGAAACACAGGGAAACAAAGAACGCTAACACAGGAAAACTCCAAATAATGATCCGTGAAAACACATAGACATCCGGGGTTTAAATACACATGAAAATGTGCGGAGACAACAATGAAACACCGTGACAACAAACGAGCTGGGCGGAGACATGAGTTCATTGAAATGAGTCCAGGAATAAAAACGGACACAAAAACACAGAGTTCATCTGACGCTGGGCACTCCAGCGTCAGATGAACTCTGTGTTTTTGTGTCCGTTTTTAACCAGTGAGCTGGGCTGGCACATCCAGCTTGATTGATACACCCTTAAATGACTGTGAAGAAAAAGTAGTGCTCATGTGGTAAATATTACCTTTACCTGAGAATATTAGCACTGTACTTGAATATAAGAAATGTTTAAAAATACACTTTTCTGACAACTCTCTAACACTAAATGTGTAAATGAAGATGTGTGGATGATGCTCAGACCAAAATCTACTGTGTGCAGAAACCAAAAGTATGGCATCCCAAAAATTCACGAGTATTTGAAAGCTATATTTGACACTCCCATAAACAGATTTATAAATAAAAACTTCTGGTGACAAATTTAGCCTACGCACCCGGGTCTTTCTCTGCCTCCTGTAAAGTTAGCCCTTGAGCACTCTTGATTTCTGGCAATTTTCACAGAAGATTCATTACCTACTTTCCCCTGTAAAATTCAAGTTTTAGATGTACTTTTGATTTTAAAACTTTTTTTTTTTCTCTCTTTGGTAAGAATTGAACCAATTACCTACTGTTTAAACACCTATGTATACTGTTTGAAATCATCTGATATAATCCAATCCAAATTGCAACGCTTGAATGTTATTTTTATCACAGTTCTCATTTATGTTTATCATCTTCACCAAAAAAGCGTAGCGAAAGCTGTTTTGTAGTGATCTCTGAAGCGTTGGCCTTTCATAACACCCACATACAGATGCAAGTACATTAAGTCATGTTAATAATAGCAACTTAAAGCAATTCATATACGACAATGAAAAACTCAGAAGATCTACATCTACAATGTCACATCACAATGTTCAATGGAAGATACAAACAACCTATAATTGGGCCAGTATCAATAGAAAAACATCAAGACAGGTGAGTTACGGGAAGCCATAAAGAAACCTTCCTGGCGCCTGTCATTCGTGGCCCAGGGCATTAAATTGTCTGCTTAACAAGGTGGGAATGTGATGGGAAGCAGTAATGGGGATCAGGTTGCGGTAGTGAGAAGGGAGATTTGCGGGAATGCGTGTGTGGTGGAAGTTTGAGCAGAAAGAAAGAGCATATTAGATCAGAGTTTAGACTGAGCATACTGCATGCTGAACTCATTTCTTTCAACACCACATGACCTTTTCCTCATCTCATGTTCTCGCCTTCCTCCTTTCATATGTGTGTGGACAGAATGAAGATGTTTGGCACTTCAAACAACAGACAGGTGGGTTAGTCCTCAGGTCAGAGTACGTGGTCATCATTGTGATATGAAATGACTCCTAGCTTAAGTCTGGAACATTTTCCTTTGCTATCATTCTGAGATGGCTTTTATGGAGCTTGATAACTCAAACAGTTATGTTTGTTGTTGGTCTGGTGTGTGTGTAATTCCTTACTATGCAGGACTCTGTTATGCCTTACAGCATGTTCTAATATAAAATATTTATATAAACTTTTTTGATGGCAAACTTTACAATATATTTGATGTTTCCATTTCCCCCCAATCTCTAACGAAAAAGAGAATAAATGAGAATACCTCCAAATTAAAGCTAACAGCTTGCACTTTAAGCCCATTATATTATATAACTATAACTTGAATATGTTTTGGTCAACAGCTAAATTTATAAAAATTGTGCCTGTCCCCAAATATATCCCAAATGTAACTATAAGATAACACTAAACCCCTTCTTGAGCAGTAGCAATATTTACCTCCTTATTTCTATATTTATTTACAAGAAGACAAGAAAAACATGAAGTTATAATTTGTAATATTTATGCCTGAGCTTGGTTTAGACTTCAATATAAATTACAAAATGACCATGTTTATTTATTATTTATTTAATTTTAAGATTTTAAGAAATTCAAAATACACAGCATGTTAAAAATGACACACGTGTTCTGCAGCTGACATTTTTCTTTGTCTGTTTGCAGCAGTGTGTGTCCATTTTAGCTTTATTGGAATAGGGATTGACAGACTGCTCACCACCCTCATTTGTCAGCACTAAGCCTGAGATGATCCAGCCATTAATTTCTAACTGACATTTTCCAATTTCGGTTTAATAAAACCGAAAAGTTATTTCTTTTTCATTTGCGAAATGATGAATTCAAACTTAATCAAATATATGTAGCACAAATGGTTTGTACGTGTAATGAGCAGAGCTGAAGAATCTCATGCAAAGGCAAAAGAGTGAAAATGAAATCTATTTCTGTCACATTAATCCAGTTACCATCAAAAACAAATGTAACATGCAATCTACAACACTTATTCTCCACGGTATCATGTTTATATGAGAACATTACACAGTGTGACAGTAGCATTCTTCACAAATAGCATTTGCTAATGGGAAGACCTTGTATTACAGTTTTTCTCAAATGCTAAAACACATTTTACAAACGTTTCCTCCATGTTCCCCAATGTCTAAACACAACAC
>JAUMHE010000016.1:2193076-2212702 GCA_032359235.1 Enteromius mattozi
TATATATATATATATATATGTATATATATAGTAGAATGATCATATATTTGACCATTTCCAATTCATTTCAGTAAATCCTCTTCCTGTCATTCAATATTCTGTAGCATATGAGTAAAACAAACTCAACAGCTCAAGAACTGAAAGCAATCCAATTCTTAATTGTCCGAATCTTACATGACAAATACAAAACAGATATAATCATTAGACTATAATCTTTTAGACTATACCTAGCAAATGCTGCCATTCTAGACACTCTTGTTCTGATGAAAACTAATGAAACAATCATCTTGACCCTTGAAGATATCAGCCACCTCATCAGATTGCACTAAAATGAGCACCTGTATCTCAGCTCATACCATGCAGTTAGTTTTGCCTGTAATGGAAATGAAGTAGTAGTTCACCGAAGGGGAAGGAAACCATCCTTGCAATGAAATCCTCAACAGCTCTTTAAAATCTCAAGCCTCTATTAGAAAGAGGAGCAGGCTGACATTGTCAACGAGCCACATAACCTCAGCATTTAACAGGGCAGCCAGTCCAACTCACGGCTTTGTTATTTTGCCCGTGTCGCATTTCTCACAATGGGAGTGAAGGACTGTGTTACACAAACAGGAATCACAGATGACATAGTTAAGAGAATACATTTTTTGTATCCCTATAGGACGACTTTCATTAGTGTCTCTGCTTTGATGGATATAGCGTATTTGGATGGCAGGTGCATCTCCACTCCTCCCCTGTCTGAGGTGATTTATCTGGCAATTTTGCACATCTGGAACAGTAACTCACAAGAGATACGAAAGTGCTAAATAAAGGGATAATAATGTAAGCACGCCTCAAAACACCGAGTTTTTAGGTAGATCAGCGAAAGAAGAAAATGAATAACCATACATTAAAACAATGAAGGCCGCTGCAGGCTTGTCATTAAATAACACAAAAGAGTCCCTAACGAACTACTCGATGAGCAATGAGCCTTGTTAAGCAAAAGGAGTAATTATGAAAGATTGTTCTAATGCCTGGAAGATGTATTGAGAACTAGTGAGAGATCACAGCAGTGATTGATTGATGGGAAGCAAATGGGTCAAATCTACCAGGTTTGCTTATGCATCTTATATGAACATTATTGTTTTGTTTGTTTTGAGCCAAATCATTCGACTTGTAAATCATGTGGCTAGATATTTCATATTTATGAAAGTATTTAATTAATAAATAAAAATGTATTGCTTTCATTACATTACAATAAATAAAACATAAAAAAATGCTATTTTTATAAAATTAAATATTAAATAAATTATGCTAAATTAACACAATTTATGTTAAATGTTATAATAAATAATTCAAATTCAGAAATTTTATAAATAAAACATGCACAATCTAAAACAAACAAACACACACACACACATTAAAATAAATTATGAAATACTAGGCCTATTATTAAGTAACTATACAGTGGAGTCCAAAAGTAATAGAATGCTAGTATTTCCACCAGCTTAAAAATGGTTTTACGTCAGTTAAATAATGTTAAATAAAGTTATTTTTATAAATAAATGTATAATTAAATTTTTATAAATAAAAGTTTACAATCAAAAGTCTGAAATGCTATTTAGAAAAATAAACATACTAATTACTATAACACACACACACTGTAATGAAGGGAACTGAGGTGTGCGAATCCAAGTGCAGGGGTTTATTAAGAGACATGGTCAGACAGGTGGGGTCGAGCTAACAGCAAACAGAAACAGGAGAGGCAAAACACAAGAATAGTCCGTAGCGATAGCGAGGGTCGGTCGGTCCAGAACAACAGTCCAAGGCAAGGCGGAGGTTGGTACGCTAAAGATCAGGCAGACAATAAACACAAGGGGTAAACGCTTAGTACGAGGGAACACACTCAATACGCAGCAATTTGACTTACAAACATGAACACTTTTCAAGAAGAAGGGATAAACGAGGGGGCGGAGCAGATCAATCACCAAGGAAACTAACAGGCTGGGTGGAGACACAACAGAGTGGGCATGGAGACAGAGGGAGACACATCATAATAAAAGTCCACATAACACTACACAAGAGAAACACCGACAGACAACATAACACCCCCACCCCCCCCTCCCTAAGGAGCGGCTTCCAGTTGCTCCAAGCACACAACACAATAGTCCAGGAGGATGGTGAAGCAAAGAAGGAGCAGGGGTGGCAAGTCCTTGAGGAAGTGAGGAGCTGGAGCATGTAGCAGTGGCGGACCTGGACCGTGGCGCAGCGAATCTACGGCCGAAGCCGACATCTCTGGGGTTTGTGCAGCCACTTGCAGAGCCTCTGGAGATTCTACAAAGTTAACCCACACCTCTGGGGTCAGTACAGCCACCGGTGGAACCTCCAGAGGAGCTAAAGCTTCAGCCGAAACCTCTGGGGATTATGCTGCCACCGGCGGAACCTCCAGAGATTCTACGGCCTGAACCAACACCTTCCTTCTGGGGAGGAATTGGAAACACCCTCATGGGAGAATGAAGTCTCTGACGCGGGCTTGTGAGTATATGGGACCTCTGAGGCACAGTGAGCAGCCCACACACTCAAAATGGCAACAGCCATGACAGGAAGCACTGAGGAGTGAGGGACAGTCTCTAAGATGGCCTGTTGTTGTGGCTCTGGAGTGGGGGTCATCTTGTGCTGACGCTGTGGATCTGGGTTGGCGGCCATCTTGTACAGCAGCTCTGGATTGGCGGTCATCTTGTGCTGTTGCTGGGGCTCTGGATTGTCTGCCATTTTGGACGCTGACGCGATGCCAAAATCGCGTTGCTCTTCAGCAAACCCCACGGTGAATGAAGAGCCCACGCATTACAGGGCAAAGTCCATAAATTCTGCGAGTGATGACCGTGGTGCCTCGTGGATCAGCTGCGATTTAAGTGGCTGACTCACGTACTCGCAGAAAAAGTCAATCAATACACAGTCCGGGAGGTCAGCGTTAACAGCGAGCTCTAAATATTCCCGCACATAATCCTTAAGCGAATGAGAGCTTTGTTTGAGTACAACATTCTAGCTATGCCAATACCTGGCCAATGTCCGGAAGAAAATCCGCTGGATCCCAAGGTGGCTGCGTATTCTGTAATGAAGGGAGCTAAGGTGTGTGGATCCAAGTGCAGGGGTTTATTAAGAGACATGGTCAGACAGGTAGGGTCGAGCTAACAGCAAACAGAAACAGCAGAGGCAAAACACAAGAATAGTCCGGAGCGATAGCGGGGGTTGGGCAGTTGGCGAACAATAGTCCAAACGGGGCAAAACCAGAACAACAGTCCAAGGCAAGGCGGAGGTCGGTACACTAAAGATCAGGTAGACAATAAACATAAGGGGGGTAAACGCTTAGTACGAGGGAACACACTCAATACGCAGCGATTTGACTTACAAACATGAACACTTTTAAAGGCGAGACAAAGAGATAAATGAGGGGGTGGAGCTGATCAATCACCAAGGAAACAGGCTGGGTGGAGACAACATGGAAACAGAGGGAGACACGTTATAATAAAAGTCCACATAACACTACACAAGAGAAACACCGACAGACAACATAACACACACACACACACACGCACAAAGAATGTTTTTTGCAATAATATAGAATTGAATAATCAAAATGCTTTACTAGTTTAAATGGCAACCAATTTAAATAATAAATAAATAAATAAAAAACCCAATATCAATTACAATATCTACCACAAGAGTCAAACTGTACCATTGTAAGTACTGTAGCCAAAGCACGACCCTGAATGGTAAAAGTTTAAAGGTTCAAGTACCTCATGACTGACTGACCCATGAACCACCTTCACTCTATCCTTAAGAGAAACACTTAACCCCAGGGTTGTGGAATTAAGTACCTTGCTTCAAGTGCTTCAAGTCAATTTAAAAGCATCAGCTAAAATGCTTAATAAGTAATTAATTAGCCATCATTAAATATTCAGCCAGTGCTCTAAGTGGCCTGGTGCACACCGGTACAAACACAGCAAAATATAACCAAATCCTAGAGTGATTTGGAAATTTTCCAGCAAGCATTTTTTGCAAGAAAATTTGACCTGTACAAAGGTGTTCACATGGTCAACATGACAAATTACCTTATTTAATTAGCGCTTTGGAAATGGTTCAGAATCTTGATCATTTCTTATGCATTTACATCTTCACTCTTCTGTAAATAGGATGTGATTGGTCCACTGCGGCATATTCTCTTTCATTTACAGCAGATTTATTTTAGATTTATAGGGTGCCAGTGTGTACTCAACAGTAAAACCACTTTCTTTTCAGCATATATATATATATATTTTTATTTTATTTTATTTTATTTTGTATTTGAATGTAATGACAAAATATTATTTTTCCCTGGTACTGCTAAGCTGTGTTGGAAAGTGAAAAATAATTTATTTGGCACTGTACAAAGACAGCCTGTGTGTGTCAGCATAAATTAGCACACAGGGCTGTAGTTAGCATTCTTGGCAGTGCCAAGCCAACATGCATATTCTCAAGGTAACATTGAACCAAGCAAGAGCAAATCTTTTCACTTTAATTCTTCTGTTCTCCTTTTTCCTTTAAAACATTTAAATATTTAACAGTTTCAAAGTGATGTGTCCTACAGCATTTCACCATCTTGATATTTGTGCTAACATTGTAGAAATACTGGTAATGCCCCCTCCATTTAATATTTCCGCTCAATGTTCTGTCACTATAAGAAAAAGACTAATAAATCTCTGACATATTGCTATTTGGAGGGATATGACCTCAATCCCCAGCCCATATGAAATGAAAAGCAGGTGAAATTATTGATTTCTTTTTCACAAGACAGACTATGCTTTTTTTAATGTGAGCAAGCAGAATTGGTCTGTCACTTCTGGTCATAAACACAGAGAATTGGCTGTAGGTTTATGAGGTTATATACGGAAAATGGATCTCACTCACTCACTTCTTAACTTCAAATGAGGTCACAAGCTGTGCTGCGGTGCAAA
Source organism: Enteromius mattozi (assembly GCA_032359235.1). NCBI lineage: Eukaryota > Metazoa > Chordata > Actinopteri > Cypriniformes > Cyprinidae > Enteromius > Enteromius mattozi. The sequence continues at coordinate 2,198,047 of JAUMHE010000016.1, forward strand.
CCAGGGCAGGTGCCACCAGAACTGCTGGGCTCGCAGTGTCATGTGACCCAATTCATGCAACATATGTATATAATCAACCATTACACTTATTTCTAAATAATGCCACAGTATAATCATTTCAGAATAAGGCAACTTAATCAAATCTAATAGCTCTAGAGAACCCAGAAAAAATTTATGGAGTCAAGCAAAACTAATGTATGCTGTGCTGAAATTACGCTTGATAAACAGCACGCATGCAAGCCTGTCAAGACTCTGGTGGCCCATATGCTGTCTGCAGTGCCTGTGCAGTGCTGCTGGGTGTGCATTAGGATGCAGGGTTGTCATTTTGGATTCAGAAGCATGAGCGAGGCACAGATGTTCCTTGTATGACATGTGCGAAAAAGAGAGGCAGACATGACTGGGCAGGATAGACGACACAACAGCATGCCAATCATCACACACTTCTTTATCTTTGCGGTTCTGTACTCACAGCCAACCAAGACTGAGAAACAGAACTATCATAGAAATTACATACAAATTAAGGTTGTCATTTTTTACGGAAGATGCAGATTTAGGCTACTAAAGAGAAAAGGCACTGAAAAGGTGTTAACACAGTAATTTATTTATTTATTATTTCTGTCAAATAACTGCTTCTTGGGACATTATTTAAGGCCCAAAACGTAAGCCTTAAAGTTTGCGGAAATTTGAACTGCTCTTAGTAGATTGTGCCGATCATTACGGAAATGATTCATGTGAACACGTTTAATAAATCACAGACAGAATTCAGCCAATTGAATCACAATTCAAATTAGTTTTTCTGAACTTTCTATTCAAAGAATCCATATTTTTTAAATAAATAAATATTAAATAAATAAATAAATAAATAAATATGTATGTATGTATATATATATATATATATATATATATATATTTATTTTTTATTCAGCAAGAATGCATTACATTGATAATATTAAACTAATGTAATGTAATGTAATTATAGATAATTATAATGTTACTATAATGTTTTGTAATCACTGGAATAAATGACATTTTCTAATAGGCTATATCACGGCTTCATGGAATACTCAATTCTGATTGGTCTGTTGCAACATTCCAAGGTTTGTTATAACAACCGGTAAAACTAATAACACAGGCTCATCCGGGTACTACTCATCTTGACCGTTATTTATCAATTATTTCGTTATTAATTAGTTATTTAGTAATTATATCACTCCGTTGTTGCTAACAGTTTGGCGCCATCCTGTGGCTTAAAAATGCTTAACCACGAGTTAAAATGGAGGTTAAAATGGAGGATTACATTAATTTCAACATGTACAGAAAAATGCAAAAGCAGTGGATTTCAGCAGTGGATAGAAGATGACTCGACAATTGTTTTTTTTATTATTGTATTATGTTATTTATTTATTAATTTATTGTTTTATTATTTACTTTTGGGGCAAGAAGCCGTGTAATAAGCAGGATAATGTCCAGCTAGCTGGTCGTTTTCGCAGAATAAAACCCTTTAGTCTATTACAATAATATACGATAAGCTTGTCGGGCTTTATTCTGCGATAACGACCTGCTAGCTGAACATTATCCATTACATAATGTTTCACAGTACTGCTGTTATTTTCTGAATAAATAAGTTGTGATTTGCATATAAATTTGGGTTTAAAAGAAATAAATAAAATAATACAGAAACACCAAAATAATAACAACTCTAATAATAAGATGTCAATAGTACATACGTTTACCATAAATAGACAAAAGGCCTGCTGGCTCTGCTATATATGTAACAAACGCTGAATAAACCAAAACAACATTAAGTGTAAGAGTACACAATAATTTGCAAATTTATTGCTTTGCTCAAAACTCTATAAAATGGCTTCCTGCTTTATTATCTTTTAAAGGGAGGGGAATGCCATCTAAGGAATCTGTGTTCTATTAACATAATGGGGACCCATTAGTTTGTAATTAGGACCTAAATGAAGAATAGGCAGGCCAGGCAATGCTTAATTTCCTTTGGACTGGAACAAGCCCCGGCTGAGCCTGTGCCCCTAAATGATTAATTGGTAACTATCCATCAAGCTTTTTTGTGGGCTTTAGATAACCTACAATACTGTTTTCCTTGACTACCCCTGTGATTGAACAAGTGGGCAGAGGTAAGGGAAAGCTCAACAACCCTATCGATACAGCGTGAGTGAGTTGATGTCAGAGGAAGCAGGAGAATTGAGGGCCCATTGATTATTCAGTCAATGCACTTTTCGATCAAAGTGTGAACCACGGGAATAAATAAAGAAGGAACACAGGACGTCCGTAAGTGAAGTGGCACGAAGGGGAAAGCAGTCGTTATGAATGTAAAGAGAGAAGTGCTGATATTTGCATTCTCCAGAACAACTCCAGGGAGTCTTGGAGTTGGTTTTTCTTCCCAAATATTGAGAAACATTTACATGCACACTGACGTCTTGGTTGGCATATTCAGTATTCCTTTCCTGAAATTAATTTGAATCACCATAACCTATTGTGAATGAGGTGGCTGCTACTGAAATGTCAGAGCATGTAAATGAATTATTCAGAATCCTTTGCTTTTTCGGTGTGTCCTTAATGCTCCACAGCTGGTAAAATTACACATATGTGAAAGTTCAGTCATCTCTCAACATCAGTAAAGTGCGTCACTACACTCCCACCTGACTTGAAACAGCTGTGAGATTCACAAACCCACTGGTATGAATTTCTAAAGATTTGCCTCTGCTGTGACTTCATGTTTGTTGGATGGCTTGAGAACACCATACGTTATAAATGCTACTGGCATATTTCCCGGTGCACAACAAAATAAATCATAAGGAGTAGATGTTTGAAATCATAGACAGCAGTACAGATCTGCTGCTTTATGCCATGACTAAAAAGATAAAAAGAGGAGTTTGTAATACATATACATTATACATAAATGCATACACACACACATACATAGTACACAGTCTATGGTTTTGAACCAATCTTGTGAACAATGTTTGTATAATAAGTCTTTGTTGAATTAAATAAATATTTCTAAAGCTACAATTTGTGAAGTCTACTTGATACTTTCTCATTTAACACATAAAAAAATAATAATAATAATTTGGGGGTATCTTCAGTCAAATTTATTTTGCAATGAATTGTAATTAATTAGATTAATAAATCAAAACATCATGGATGGTGATAAATTGCAAAGAGTTTGAAGTTTTCACTGAGAAACTCCTTTTGGAGAAGTTGGTGATCCTCTGCCCATCTTGACCTCTAAGAGACACTGCCACTCTAAGTGGCTCTTTTTATACCCAATCATGTTGCCAACTGACCTAATAAGTGGAAAATTGGTCCTCCAACTGTTCCTTGTATGTACATTTGACTTTTCCAGCCTCTTATTGCTACCTGTCTCAACTTTTTTGGAATGTTTAACTGTCTTGAAATCCAAAATGAGCCAATATTTGGCCTGAAATTTCAAAATGTCTCACTTTCAGCATTTGATATGTTATCTATATTCTATTGTAAAAAAAGTTTATGAGATTTGTAAATTATTGCATTCCTTTTTTATTCACAATTTGTACAGTGTCACAACTCTTTTTGGAATCGGGTTTGTGTATACATGTATATATATATATATATATATATATATATGTATTAAAACTGTTAGTTCTATTCCTGGATTCTGATTGGTCAGCAGCTGTGTTTTATTCACGATACAGCACAGCTATGACGCTTCACCCAGCGGTTCTGTGTATCACTGAATAACACCCTTAGCAACATAATCAATAATACAGCATAAAACTGTTCCGTTTATTATGTATTTTGACAAAATGAAATGTTTGTTATTTATTTAATGAAGTATGAGTGACCCCTGCTGGCATTATGTTGCATCTTTCATCTTTAATTTTGAGACCACACCCTTCCTTGTATAATTCCTTGGCTATTTGTTTGATAGCCAGCCGTTTCCGATGTGTGGATTAGTTTTCTGTTTTAGGTATGATTATATTTGTCCATCAGTTTACACTATAATGATGCTTGCAATCTCGCGCTCTGCTTTGTGTCGTGCCTAACAACGCCCTTCAGCTGTGATTTATTCACGATACAGCACAGCCTCTTGTACCTAATTGCTTACTTTTATACATATACACACATTTGAGATATATACACACACAACATATTTTTCTGAAATTATATATATATATATTTACATACATGAATTGATAAAAAAAAAATCAGTCAGAAAACTTTTTTGAATAAAATTATTCCACTTTGAGCATTAATAAGTGTTTGTTTGCTTTTATTTATATATTGATATGATTGAGTACTTACTGTAGTCACACTGCCTCAAAAGACAAAATATAAAAAACAAACGGAAACTGAATAAAGCTGTAACATTTTTCCTCTCTTTTGATCTCTTCATAAGGTTTCTTTCAAAGTCCTCGAGCATGTTTCCTTATGCTTTCATGGATAGACTGAGATTTCAGGCATTGTTGAGCTGGTTTAAAAATTTCATAAAGGGAATACGAGAAAACAAAGAGAGTGGGGTTAAGAAAGGATGCTTCCAACCCAGTCTAAGTTTAAAGTATATTCCTTTGGAAATGGCAGGAAATGAAGCCTGTCATTTATGTCTCTTGTGTTGCTATCCATGTCTCTAAAGTGCATATACAGAGTCACTCCCCTGACACGAGAGTTAACACCGGCTCTGGAGCTACGTGTGTGTGTCCTGGTGTAACTGCACCCAGGTGGATTGGAACTAAGCGCGCTCACTTCTGCCACTTTAAATTCTCTTTTGTATTCGCCTGCATTGCTGAAATATACATGGCCGACTGGTTAATGTGTGTGTGGCTGTCTCTGTGCATTGCTGTCACAACGTGCCCCTTTCAGCAAGTTTTTCTCATGGGGTTTTGGTGAACTGGACCATCTAATACACACATTAAACCAAATAAAGTCTAAGTTGCAGGCCTGAAGTGTAAATTTACAGATTTTATGCATGCTACATAAAAAAAAACATCCACATACAAAGTTCTGGAAAATTACACACACAGGGCAGATAATATTATGGAATATGGCCAACTGACATATTTTAACCCATTTGTGGCCCACGTCTTTAAAATACCCCAGAATAATTCATAAATAATTCTGTATTGATAATTAAATATCAATATAAGTTCAATCAAAAATTAAAGGCATAAAACATGAATTTAAAGGTTGTCATATGATGTTGCTAAAAAGAACATTATTTTGTGTGTTTGGTGTAATGACGCCCCTTACCATAACATGATGCCGCGTCCCGGCGCTATGACACCAAAACAATAAAACACATTACAAATGAGGCATTTGTTGAATCCAGTGGAGACATAATTACTGATTATTATGACTTAATACTGTCTTTTTATGTGTACGTCTCGTAAACATTACATCATGTCTGCATTCGTGATCGGAGAAAGGACAAACAACAAGCACTACCCTTCACCGCTTAAAACTTGCTTGGAATAGTATGTAGCAGGTTCTTTTAATAATAAAACGTAACTTACTTAAAAGTTGTGAATCAGAAGCACCAGACTGTCCTTGCAGATGTAGAATTGCTCCACTTTATAGTCTCTGTGTACAGCCAGCATAGGCTACTCTACAAGTTATAGGAGTCTGTTCTCCGTAAATGCGCTGAACACTCTAATATTTGGGTTGAACTGCTCTGGAACAGTGTTGTGAATACAACTTGACTTCTGATTTCTAGCTGTGTCCTCTTTCTTTGGATAAACATTTGGGCAGTGTTTGAAAAGAAACCCACCCCGTGATGTAGAAAAGTGGGGGCATGTTTAAACAAGCTGTTTAGGGGGACTTTACAAGTTTTAGCTGTTTACAGTACAATAGTAATACATTTGTCACACTTTCTTCAAATTATACAGTGCTGCTCATTCACTTTTGATTTACTGATAAAATTGATCAAATTACATGAGAGTCACCATAATACTGTAGATAATATTTTTATAGCTGGATTTGATTTAGTTTTTTTGCATCATTGAAATCATATAGCTTCTAAAATCAGCCGTGTTTCACCACTGCACCATTCCTAAACAAATGGCAGTTTATCATTTATCAACTGCATTTTTATGCCATTAAAGGATTGGTTTTGGTTCAACCATGAAGTATTACCTCACAGCTCCTTTTGAAAACTACAAAAAAAAAAAAAAGATGAAGAAATAAAAATAAAGAAGAGACTTGAAAATCATTGGCATTATGCCTGTGAGTCTGTCACAATCCAATTATTCTGGTTGTAGCTCACCATTGCTCAAATCCCAACTCTCTTCTCTGCTGCAGTTCATCTACACCAGCTAATCTAAGATTATGTTTTGTCTGTATGATTCCAATGTGACTTTCATTTAATTGGAACGCACAGCTAAAAATTCAACAGTGGACCTAGTTACCGTGCTGCTGATGAGCTTTACTGCAAAGTAAAACGAAGTGCTTAGCTGGCATTACTGAATAATAAATATGCATGAAATTGCATTTAAGCTATCTACAACATCAATGCACAGGGTGATGGAAGGTTATTGCAAATGTCATTGACATGGGCAATGTTTACATCTGCAGTCATAATCAGCATCATGTAACTCCTGTCAATACCTCCTGTCTGTTGGTGGCATGTAACTTTATCTATCACAAAGCCAATAAGTTCCTGCTCTTTCGAAGCCTGTGTTCAACAATGAAAGGTCAAGAGGGGTTTATAACAGATCCATACCTTATAGTTTTATAAGAGACTGCTGCCTGTGCATTAATTTTGTAACTTACAGTATTTTCAAGGTCAAATTGGTCTAATAAATCTCATCTTCAATATAGTTTGAATTTTCCATGCTAGTATTTGTCATTCTACACTCCAGAGAAAACGGAAAGCCGTGCAAGATTTAGAAACTGTTTTGCATTACGCATCAAGCTTGCTGGCTGCCTGGTAAAAGACTTCCAGACATTTCCCCCGTTTCTTTTTCTCTGCTTTTTACTTTACTTGGAAATCACTTGAACCCTTTTAGCTATCAATGGCAACCCATGTCAGGCAGCTCAGGCAGCAAGTTTGCGCCCTTGGGGCCCAGAGAGATTGGCTTCTCTGGAGCAGCGCGATATGGACTACTGCCCAATTTTGTTGGCTAATTAGCTTTGCTGCGATTTCGCTGCCCCTACCTTATCGGCTCAGGAGCCACGTCTGTGCTTTAGTGTGTAGTGTAACAGTGTGTAACTGACTGGCTGCAGAATCAGAGGTTATTTTGGGGTTACTCAGAGCTAATGTACATGCGCACACACACACTACATAAAAAAAAAAAATACTTAAAACGGTGACTTATGATGACGCTCATTCTTAATTTCAATCTCTGCACACACACAAACAATAATAGTTGACTCTGATTGTGCTACTATTAACTAAAAAAGAGAATAAGTACATTCTAAGCTAGAATAAGTACAACAGTACAGGACTAAAATACTTGCTGTAATTGATTTTCAGAAAAGCCTCATTTAGACTCAAATTATAATAAGCCTTCTAAAGGAGATAGGTTTTAAGTCTAGCTTTAAAAAGTGATTGTATTCTGATTATTTTCTGGCTGGCAGACTATTGCAAAAGTCCTTAATAAACTAGCAGAACAAAGCTGAACAATTACTCACTGTTTTGAAATAAAATGTTCACAAAGAAGCAGGTTAACTAAAATGTACTGCAAAAATGTCAAATTAACTGTAATGATACAAATTGCTGTTCATAGATTCAGTTATGTATCACTTTTAGAAATAAATTAATTTGAAGTATAAGAATAATGACCAGCAAAGGGTGATTTCACATCTTGTACTGTGGTTACAGCATAAACCAGCAGGGGCTAGCTGGCTCGTGCTAACTACCAAATCTTTGACCAGTTGAATACGCAGCCGTTTTCCTCAGCTAAAAAAGCACAACCAGTCAAAATACATTTGTATGTTATCAAAACCACAGTACCAAAAGCAGAGATCTAAGGCCTACACTATAGCAATCAAAACGTCTTTACAAACAGAGCAATATCAAAGCAGACACTATAAACAGCACAGCAGGCCTTGAAAACACAGCAAAAGAGAGATACAATAAATAGCTACTCACCATACGTTCTCTGTATAGCTGAGGAATGCATCACAGTTGGTAGCTGAATCTTCTTATTTCAAGGTAGTTCCACTCAACTCAGAACATGCGCGTCAGATCAGATGCATACTTCCTGTGTTAAAGGTAATGTGCAACAGTGGCAGTTTGTTATTTCAATTTTGATATATGCGGCCCTCTCTGTGAAACCCTGGCTAAAGTCGCATAATCTTTCTAAAGCGCGTCAAAGTTGTGACAGCCAAAAAAATTACAGAAATAGGTATTTTGGTTTTTATTGCTGTTAGGCTAATGATTGTATCGATGTGTTCGAGATAGCCAACAATTCTGTCACTTTCATTTATAATTTATGGAGCCCTGCACATGACATGCAAGAAAAAAAAAATTGTGTGCACTATATCTTAATTCATTTATAATTCATTGATATCATGATTTGTGCTACTAATTTGTGCACACTAAATATTTGTACCCTACTTCCTGTCGGTTACACATTCCCATAAACATGTTGCTGCAATACTATGTCATGTTATATCATAGACAGAGACACTTCAATTGGGTTTCATTTTGAGTTGGGAATGAGTTAAAGAGATATTCTCAAAAACTTTGAAGTGTTGCATGGAATCGATTTAAGTGGTATGGCACATCCAATACTGAGAAATGGGGGACTCTACCGGCGACGTTACGTCAACACAAATTATTAAATCGAGTGAACAATTTACTTAAAATTAGGTAACGAATTATGAGCATGATCTAGAAAATCGAGGGAATTATATATATTAATATATTTATTAATATATTGTGCGCACTGTTTATGTATTTTTTCTTGCATGTCATGTGCAAGGCTCCGTAACACGATGCAAAATGTTGAAATTAATCATTTTATTGACACTACGTTTAATTTATTATTATAATTTTATTTATTTATTTATTTTTATTCTTTTTATCTTTCTTTGCAAAAAAGAACCAAGGTCTGCCAATTCTGTACTGGAACCGTTGTGCCTATATTTATGTCAATATATCACTGGCATTGTTACTGATATGTACAGTAGCTTAATATCATGAGATTTATATTACTTTGTTGTTAACTGATTTTTCTGTGCTTTCAGCTTTGTTTACTTTGTTATGTTATGTGCCACTAGATTAGTACAGCTTGTTGTTATTCATAATTCTTTTGCCAGAAATCCTCAAACAAGCATTTATCATTGATTTTAGAAGCACTAAATCTAGCAGGGCAAGACTATTGGTTTTGTTTTGTTGCTGTATATGTCTTCAGCAAACATTTGAAAAGCATATCTGTCTTAAATATCTAAGATAGATATTATTGGAACTTAAGAGTGCTTAAAGGTGTAATTTTCAATATTATACCTCTCTTCTTCCCTTCTTCTCATGAATTCAGTCAAGGCACACGATCGTTTTCCAGAGCTTTCTGAGATTGCACAATTTACCATTTAACTCACAGGAGATTCTGGCAGGTTTTTGAGCTGTCTTTTGAAATGTGCTCTTGTTTATGTGCCTGTTGCAGCCAATTATTATTTTCAGAACCAGTCATTTCACACCTAGTTATCATTTTATTATGAAATAAATATTTATATGGATATAACAGACTTGTTGTGGGAAGTTTCTAGCGGTTTCAATCAATGTCTGTCCAGCACCCATTCAGGCAAAATCCATTACTTTCTGTCATGTGACTGGTAAAGCAGAGATGGTTTTCAAAAGAAAATTACAGACTGAAATGAACACATGAAATGTTTTTTTCGCTTTCTTTTGGTCAAAGAGCCTCTCCATTCAATTCCACACAGAGATTTGCTTCACGCATGAATTATTCGCCACACTTTCGTGAGCTACAAGTGTCTGTATGGATGGCTCAAACGAGATAAAATGGCTTGAAACATTATAATTAATTCATATTTGACAGAGATAAGCAGCAAGCCCTTGCCAGTGTGTATTATGTTTCTAAATCTCTCGTATTTAAAGATATTTATTCGAAGCTGCGGCCCAACACTGCTCACCCACCTCTAAGAAATGCACTCTAAGAAATGCGTCTCGTGTATAATGATCCATACAAACTCTCACCATTGAGGAGGCCACTGAGGATGAAAGAAAGTGAATGATGAGTGCTGTCAGGCCAGAGCTCCCTAATGGCCATCTAATGTGTTTCTAGCCAACATTTAGCTCCAGGGGTTCTTCAGTGGGCATATTGTATATATGTAAGGCCACCCCTGATAGCAATGGAGGCCAATGTAATTGTTATCATGCCATTAAAATTTTATTTGTTGGATAAGTAATGTGGTTATACCCTCTTCAGATCTTGATCTCGCTCTGCTTCGGAACATCAGCAACCCTGATTTCATTTCTAATGCAAATTGATTTTAACATCTTTGTCCACTACTTGTGTCTACTTTTATTTCCCATAGACATGAGAGGAATAAACTACTTGTGATGAAACACTGGAACAAGTGATGGATCTTTGTTTATCCTGCATTATTTACTCTCCCTCATGTTGTTTCTGTACTGGGGGGTGGAATAAGATTTATTGTGTAAGAGTTTTTACTTATTGCTAGTATTGTTCAGCTATTGATAAGTAAATTAATAAGGTGAATATGCAAAAGATTTGCCAGGTTTTATTTATTTGCCACTTTGTTGCAGCATTGCATTTGATTGCAACACTAGAAATACCTAAAATTTTCCATTCTACTCAAAAAATGTGAAATTCCATAACACACATGTGCAACGTCGAGCTAGAATTTAACTATGCTTTTGCATCAATGCATGTTTATTATTCATCTATATTCTTCTATCTCAAGAAGATGCTATGTTTCTTTGCTGAGCTCCATAAACACAAACAGACAAGCTTGTCCTCTTTTTTTTAGTACTTTTTGAAAAAAATCAGAATGATTTGCTGCTGGACTCAGGCATTCTGCATGAATGCTTTTCCTGTCTCAAGGAAAGACCTGTGACCAAAGTGTCGGCTGATATGTGTCCATTTTAGCAGCGGAAATGGTAAAGGTGCTGTTATTCTATGAGAAACCCCTGTCTGCCTGTTGAGGTCTCCAACTATTAACCCAGCCGAGCTAAAAGCTGGACATCACAGCATTCACTGAGGTGGATGACGGAGTGCCCCCTGGTTGCCAGGGTACTGATTGTGCTTTTACCTGTGTGCTTTGAACTGGAGTGAGTGAGGGAGAGAGCGAGGAAGCAGAATTCACACAGGTTCATGACTCGCTAGGCAGCAAGAGTTGCAGTGGATGAAAGTAACTGTGTAGACACCTTAAAACATTTACAGAGGGAATGCCACTTTCAATAGGAAAACATTATTGCAAGTTAATTCTTGCACAGTTTGACTTAAGAAGAAAAATTTTCATACATTTATGTTGTAGCTCAGTCTGCGGTGGTTACATCCATCTTTAAAAGTGAGTTATTTGAATCATTCATTCAAATGAATTGTTTAAAACATTGAGAAGGAAACAACCAACAAGGCTGTCTTTATGTGAGTCAGTGAATCATTCATGCAACAGAGTCATTCGAGCATGATTACTGCAGGAACAAAGTAAGTCACTAAAACTAATTAATTGATTGAATTAATTAAAGCCGATTGGTTCAAAATGTATAGGAATGAAACACTACTGTATTTCAACATGTCAAGAGTAGCCTAAATCTGTATTTGTTGACTGCTCACAGGTTGAAAGCTGTGATTATTACAGTTATTATTTATTATTATAACTTGGAATTCAGCATTTAACAGTAAACGATCACTTTCTCACCGTAAATAACTATATTTCCCACTTTTTATGTTGTTTATGTATACTTTTTTGTTTGTTTCTAACTTCATGGATTTGTTTCATACATTTGTTTGTTTGTGTATTCACTCATATATCTCAAGCAGCCTTTAATCAACCAAGGACTTTAAAAAAAAAAAACATTTATTTTTTGCTTAAGGTATCTTAAAGATTTGTTCAGTCAACTACAATATTATGTGTTACAGTGTACCATATGGTCAGGAAGGATTGAGTATTCAGGACTTGAATTGATATCGTCACGTGATATTGTAAGATTGGATGACTTTTTCTGGTAAATAAATTTGATTGATATCCTGAAAAAGACAGTCAATACCTCTAACTACAGTAGATGGAACATTTTCCAATGTATACTGTGTTTCATACACAGCATAGTCAATAAAAGAAGCCTCTTCTGCTCGGTTGAACATGCAAACAGTGTGAGATCAATAGCCATCAGTTAGCTTCCATGTCATCTCAGTCTATGGATATGCCTGAGTGTATTTGAGAATCAAATATACATAACGACACAAGGAAACATATTAAATATATAAATAGTAGTCTGAGTGTAGTCTGTTCTAGATTCTTGTAGTAAACTGTGTGTGTTTACGTTTATATTATTGATTAATGAATGCCTTTAAATAAAACACTATTAATCTGGACTTTCCAGAGCAACAGGGGACAAACATTGCATGCTTCATTTTGTAAGCATTCACAATGCAGCTTTCTAGACAATTTTACAACAGTCTTTTGTTGTTGTTTGTTGTTGAGAGCTGGAAGTCATGCATCTGTCAGTGGGAAGGGAGAATTATGCTCTCCAGGTCATGGTGAGATATTTGAAGGTATAAGCGAACACTTTTAACCTCTCACTACTGTATAATGTTAATCTTGCTGAGCAGCCTTTAAAGCGATGGTTGCTGCATCGACTTGAGACATGGAGTTGAGAATTCCACTTCCTCCCCAGGGCAATCTGCAAGCAATGCAGTAGACGGCAACAATCTTTCTGGAATCGATTTAACAGCCTTTTTTTCTATGCATCTGGGGACCCTTTTGAAATTTTATATGATGTCTTTAAATTCACGTGCATTGCAGGTCAGTTTTTTTCAAATGCTACTGAAATGCCAGCAATTTGTAATTTAGTTTTATTGTATTTGCATTGCTGGAATACCTGAAAGATTTTTGTAATTATTTATGGATCTTTTTCTTTCTTCTTTTTCTTTTTGTATAGTGTGCATAGTTGCACATGAAAATGATTAACAGTTAGTTCTGCCAAACGATTAATCGCAATTGAATCACATCCTAAATAGAAGTTATATATATATATATATATATATATAGTATATATTTTGATATTTTAATTTTTACTTATATATTGTATGCATTTATAACGTTAGATTTTATACATAAATATAGCATGTTTTCTTAAATATATACATGCTTATATTTTTTCATAATACATGTACACACATATGTTATGCAAACAACAACTATTTATAATATTTAAAGGCATTTTGTTTTAGGAAAATCCAATTAATTTATATTCTAGCTGGTTCCTAATGGCATCATGGAATATTGAGTATCTTCTTTCAGGCTGGTTAAACACAGATATATCTCTGTTTTATAAAGCACTATAAAAATAAAGGTGGTTTGACTTGAAGTATCATCAAATATGACATATGATATCTTCGGCTGACATGTATTATTAATATCATTTTCATTTTAGTTTATGTGATGTGAAATCATTATAGAATATCTGAGTATTTCACCACCGTCTGCTGTTTCACCTGAATCTGAGGTCAGAGCACAAGCTCAGATCTTATGTGCAGTTATGCTGCGTTGTTATACTAGAAATAGATTTATTTATTCATGTTTATACTGTTTTAATGGCAAAATATCAGCTTTCATGTCTGCATGACAAGCAAATGTGGCGTTCTTTCATGATGGTAGTCTTACTTCTAAAATAAGCTCAAGAGGGAATTCATGATGTTAAGTACAGAATTAATGTGCGCCACTTGAGACTAGAGATTTGGAAATCAAATTCTGAATCATGGCCCAGTAACTCACCATTAGTTTGAAATGATGATCAAATTCATCTGCCTTTGTCAGCCAATCTGATGGCGGAAAGAGATGTTTATCATGCCACCAGAGAACGTGATCAGCCGAAGGTAAGACGTTCTTGTCGCGGGAGTTCGGTGTGACAGAAACCTACAGCTTTTCAATGCCAGAATGTTGTAATTGCGAGTTAGAAAGCCTCTGATGATGCATTTGGATCTCTTGCCCAGGCTGTCCAAATAAAACTTTCAACACCACATCAGAGGATTGCCCCGTGCTTGCATCAACACGCTCGCAGCCTCCAAAGTTCTGTTAGCTATGCGGGGTGTTGGCGGCATGGTGCTTTCGGGCTGATTCACTCTCATTATGACTATATGAGGTGAATTGAATCAACACAAACCTAATTTGTTCCATATGGCTTTGATGAGCATTTATTGCTGGTTTGCTGCACATTCGCACTTCTCTCTTGACTTGGTAAATGATAAAACATTGCTAGCTAACAGACTGAAGTGCACTAAGGAGCCTGAAAGTTAGTGAGCCTTTTAAAAGCCAACACGCTCTTGTCCTGTTCTGGGTGATGTTTGTGGACATATATCTTGTGAAATACTAGTGGTTTTGTTTGTTTGTTTTATTACACACACATATATATATATATATATATATATATATATATATATATGTATGTATATATAGACACACATATACAAAAACTTTCATTTTGGATGCGATCATGATCAATCGTTTG
>JAUMHE010000016.1:2223764-2244139 GCA_032359235.1 Enteromius mattozi
TATATATTTATTTATATATATATATATATATATATATATATATATATATATATATATATATATATATCACACACAGTATATGCGTTATGATGCTAAAGCCATTAAGGTGTTGTTTATGAACACATAGGCTACTCACACACACACACACACATGCATGCACAAACACTAGAGTCTAATTTGTCTGCGAGTCTGCTCAATAAAGATAACGCAGCTTCTAGCGGCTGGAAATGAATTTGTCTTCCTTCATACCACTATCGCCAGCCATGTCCACTAATTTGCTCATACATTCCTTCAATAAGCACAGTTTCATCCAGGTTCTCAGACAACTCTAATTCTTCATTACATAAATATGTTGCTAAGTAGAAACCACCCCTATTTGCAGACACCGCTATGAAGCCCATTATAAACAAGTTTTAAATGACATTTACCAGAGTTAAATATGATTGAGAATATATCAGATTTACAGCGGATCAGTTTGACACAGTCCCTCTGTGCGCTGACGTTTGAGGATTTCACAGCTAAAGCTCGTATGCACAAAAGCCGCACACCGGAAGATGGATTGCAACGTTCAAAGACGCCTACGAGAGGGGTCATATGACAAAGGATTTGCTCTCTTTGAGCTAATAAGCGCAAGAAAGTATGAGAAATGAAAGCAAATGACTTTGAGGATTTAAAGGAAGGAGGGACGTCCTTAATCACAAGCGCTTCCCCTCCCCGTGCCACTGTGGGTCTTTCTTCTTCCTCCTCAGCCTCTCGCTTTCTTCCTCATCCCTCTCTTAATTCCTCTCCCCCTGTGTTCCAGAGAGGGAGAGAGGATCTCCCAGGGGGTTCGCACATCTGCTTTGATCAGGGTGTCAGCGTGAGTGTTTCTGTGTGTTTCTCGTCGGCGCGCGTGTGTGCTAAATAAATCATTTACACTATGAGTACCCGCTAGCTTTCAGGCCTCTCTAAAGACTTACATCATGCAGTGCCACAAGGACATTTTCTGAATCCCGCATCTGCGGGATTGACAATGGTTCGGATGGCCCCCCGTGGCGTTCCTGCTTGCTCTCTGTCATTAAACACTTCCTCTCTGGAGGAACACCCCAGGAATGAACAAATCTGATGTCATATCTATAAACATTGGGTAATTTGAGTTGTCTTTGACACAGTGTGTGTATATCCAAGGATCTCGCCATATTAGGCCCGTCTGGATCCGTTATCGAGAGACTGTAACTGACAGGCAAGTCAGCAACATGGTGCAACATCTCGTGCTCCTGTGCAAACAGACTTTTGGCTCCAGAAAACATCTGTAAATGGACTTTGCAGAGTGCTCTAAAATCAGTGTTGCCTGGATCCCTAGAGCAGTGGTTTGTTCAGAAAATGGATGCTTTTTTATGTTGTTTTCTTAGCTCTTAGCTCAGTCAGCATATGAGCTCTTTGACTCATTATCGTTTCTTATTCTAATTCAGTGCTTAATAGCCTAAGAAAAACACTGAAATCCATCACAAAAATCAGCTCATCACACCTTGTTGTCTTGCTTTTGGCTTTCAGCACTGTGGTTTGAATGGTATTGGCTTAATATAAACATCAGTGGGTGTAGGCTGTCTCACAGTATACTTATATTGCTTCCAAAATTTCAACTGATGCAAATAATTCAGCTGTAAATAGACTCCTATTGTTTCTGTTGCCAGTTTTAGATCAGTTTTGTTTTATGTACACTGTCGCTTAAAAAAATAAAATAGGGCTAAGTAATAAAATAATAATAATAAAATAATTAATTAAATAAAAAAAGGTTATGTAGAGGTTATGAATTTATCAAACATACTTTGAGATAAAAGACATTTCTTTGATTTCTATTAAATTATCAACTGAAAGGGTCTGTTAACGGGGATTCAGTCAGTAGTTTTTCAGTGCATGCCAAATAGTAAAAAAAAAAAAAAGCTCCTAGTGTAACAGACTAAAGGTTATCCAAGATCCGCTTTCGCAAAAGCACCTTAGAAGAAAGATGCAGAATTTCTTTAGTGCTACTAATTTTCTATAATTAAGAAATAGATTTGTTGCCAAAGATGTACAAAATCACATTGGACATTCATTTATGAAAATATATCTGCACTAATGCTTTGTAGCTCCAAGATGTACAATGCGCTTAGAAACTAAAATAACAAACAAAAATACAAAAGATTTTATAAAATACCAGAGAGATTATGAAATGCCAGAAGTGCTTAAACTAACAGAAAATTGTTACCCAATTTGCCAAAGTGCTTATTTTAAATAAGTATGCTCTTTAATATAATATAGTGCTGTCAAACATATTTGCAAATGGGTAGAGTGGGGGTAGAGAGTGCCTTTAACTGCCTTTTTACTTACATTAATAAATTTATAAATAATAATAAATAAATAAAAAGTCTGTGTCTGCTGACAAAAAGTGTCTTCTAAATAAACACAGTATATCTAATAGTGATGCACAAAACATTTTTTATTAGATGCGTAGAACTTATTTCCTGCAAATCTTTTAATAACGATAATTCTCTCAACTTATAATTCTAATGATTATGATTTCCTTTTATTGCTAATTATCGTAATTAAACAAATTTGAAGCATACTTTGTTTTTCTGTACTTTACATTTGAATGCATTAAGGGGTATCATGGTTAATTAAGTAAATTAGTCTGCTAAAGAAAAATCTTCTCTCTAACTTTAGAAGGTTTTTGGCAGGAAACAGTATATCATTAAACCATGAACCTGTGTTAATGAAGAATGTGAGGTAGATATGACTTGTTTTTTTTTTTTTTTCCTTCTTCTTTTTCTTTCTGTTTTTATTTCACTACAACAGCCCAATGACAAAAATGCCCTTGCGTCTTCCGCCTGGTCTGTTGCCAACTCTCTCAGGAAAATGCAAAACACATAATTAGTAGCCAAAACAGCATACACTTGACTGTGAAATGTGTGTGTGGTTTATGAGGGACCCTGCACACCTGTCCATCTCATAGTTACAATTTTACCTTTTACTCTAGTTCATTGAATATTTATGTCTATGACACTGGAACATCTCCAAATTGCTTCTAGGTAGATGCTAATGATTTTCTTTGCCTGTCAGGGTGATTTTGAAAACGTATTATGGCCAAATGTAAAATCTGTACATTGGAAATTAATAAAGGAAACATTTTGCATCTATAAACAGTAAACAAAATTTAAAGGAATAGTTCACACCAAAAATGAAAATTTACTGTTTTACTGTTCTGTTTTTTGCACAGACTGATCGTTTCACTTCAATATAATATAGCCCAATATATATATCGTGGGAGTCAGGGGGATTCAATTTGTGCTTTCTGTATTTGCTTTTCAATTCTGAATATGACTTATATTTTGTCTGAATCACCAAAGACCGTGGTTTCAGCCAAAAAAAAAAAAAAAAATATATATATATTTATATATAACTTAACAGCAAATGGTTATTTTGTTTCATTGTCTGTTTTTTAGAGTCTTATTTTTCAGTCTGTACACTCTTAGAAATAAAGGTACAAAAGCTGTCACTGGGTCGGTACCTTTTCAAAAGGTACATGTTTGTACCTAAAGGGTGCATTTTGGTGCCTTGAAGGTACATATTAGCACTCAAAGTGTACATATTTGAACCTAATAGGTACAAAAGTGTATCTTTTAAAAAGGTACTGCCCCAGTGACAGCTTTTATACCTTTATTTCTGAGAGGGTACTTCTAAATTGTTTGTGTGAGTTTTGAAAAAGATTAATTGTAGCAGCACATGTGGTGGATTGGTACTATACGGAGTATATATGTGTTTTTTTTCCTTGCAAACTGTCTTTAATTTCCGTTGTTTCCCCTCTCCCTTTTTCTGGCATACAATACGTATTGTGTTAACAACGGTAATTAGTCTGATATTTATCTGATTTATAATTATGTTTTGACTCATCATGAAATGTCAGAATGTAGCAGAACAATTTATGAAATTATAAAGTCCTATAGAGTGCACGACATAGATAATCACACGCAAAGAAAAACACATAAGCATTAAAAATGTCTTTCTTCCAGGAATGCAATTTAAACCCACACACAAGAATAAGTAATCATGTGTCTGTGTGTGTGTGTGTGCGGGTTTATGTGGTTTATGAGGACACAAATTTGTATAATGACACTGGTATGACATAGGTATTACAATATGAGGGTGATTTATGAGGACATTTTCAGTGTCCCCGTAATTCAAAAGGCTTAAAAAACATATTAAATGGTGTTTTTTTGAAAATCTAAACATGCACACAGTTTCCTGTAAGGGGTAGGTTTAGGTGTAGGGTCAGTGTAGGGCAATACCACATACAGTTTGTACAGTATAAACACCATTACACCTATGGAGAGTCCCCATAAATCACAAAAACCAACATTTGTGTGTGTGTGTGTGTCTGTTTACTCATACAAACCCCTGCCAAGTGTCTGTCAGAGGATGTTCTGTTCCCGTCACTGGCTCACACCTGGGTTTGTCAGCACAGATGTATGCGTGTGTGTGTGTGTGTTTGCCTATGGGTTATGAATGTTTTGCTCCTTTTATTTTTCTTTAGCAATGTCATTCACTGATCAAACCAGCTTTGATCACTTAACTGAACAGTACAAAAGATGATTTATACAGGTAATTTAAATATCATACAAAATGCAAATAAAAATAAAGAATATAAACATCCTCCATGTTTTATTTTGAACAAACTTTTTTTTACTGGTTTTCTACTTTTACATGATTGTATTTCGCTTTAGTTAGGCTGGTATCAGCCAGATATTAGTATACATAAATATAACATTTAAACATATACATGTACATTTTCAATATCATATTTTCCTGTTGTGTAATTTGTGAATCAAACACATTGTTTTAAACCATTGTTTCACTTTGAATATGTGTTTTTTTAAGTGAAGGGATCATTGGTGTTGTAGCAAATCTTGTCATTTTCATTGTCACCGTATATGGTATTGATGATTCTGACAGGTGAAATATCATTTACCTATATATTTACATTTAATATCAGTAAAAGACCATAACACAATAAATCATTAAAATATTATTCATAAATACTGATATCTCATTCATCTGAAGTTAAGTGTGTCCAGTTTTAGCTTGAGAAGAAGCCCTGAGGAAAGACAATGGTCTCCAGGGCCTGTAAAGACCAGAGGGGCTTCAGATAGAAGCTCACAGTGGTGCTGGAAGGCAATATTTCCATAAAATGATTTGTATTTATCACCAAGCTCTAAAAAAGGTGATAAAAGTGTTGCATATATGTACGTTTGCTGAAGTCTTCTAAACATTATGAAAACTAAGAGCAGACTAAAGTTTAACTTTACTGAAAATCTTTTCATCCGTTAAAGCTCTTATCTCTAAGTTAATGTTCATACCAGTACAGTACTTTTGTTGTAATTTCTTTTTGTCCTTTCTGCAGAAAAACGAATATAGAATATAGTTAGCGTATAAAAAAGGGCAGCATGAAATATTGCTGCGTTCCAGTATAATATATGCCAATTTGAAGAGCTCCAAAATCATACAGTACATAAAGAGAGCAAAAATCGTCTGTCATAATGAAACTCAAAAATAAAAGACAACCACCAGTGGATGCTGACTGATTGGTTTATATTATAGTGTTATCAAGCATTCAGTACACATACAAACACACACAAACATATTTGATAATTCTTAACACGGCTCTAATGTTCCCTCGGCTTCTCGGGAGGTAAAAAGAAAGCAAATCAAAACAGACTTTTCATATTTGTTTATTGAAAGAGTGAGTGAATGAGTTTGATTAAAATCATTAAAGCATGGCACACTGTTAGGGCTGGAAATGAAAGTGTGATTACCTCCGCCATGCGTGGCTGACTGTGAAAGAAGAGGCATTCACCCTGCCTCTGCTCCCTATTTACTAAAGAATAATGATGTGCTTATAAGTTCTCCAAACTGCCAATTTGTTGTTTCTTTTACAAAACATATTGAAAGCTATCCTGCAAGTCCTGCTTATGTGTGGTCACGGCAGACGAGAATAAATAAATTGCTAAATCAAATGATGGGCGACACATCATGCTCCAGATAGATAGCGGTGAAATGAAGAAATGTCAGCGCTAACAGAGGACATGTGAATGAGTAGGGACATTGACCATTGGCTCATTATCTCTGGACCAAGTGGCAGGAAGGAGCAGACGACTGACCATATGATGTGGCTTTTTAGCTGCAGTATGGGCTCTATTCTCTCACATGACATTAGCAATATTCTCTCAAACAATGAGACATTATGTCAAGAATAAGAACAGAAAATGATACACAGGTGCAGAGAGCCAAGGACTTTAGCAAGGTCAGGATAAAATGATATGTAATTATGTTTTACATTCAGTGTTCAGTGATTTCTCTAGATGCTCTTAAACACAAGTGTCCTTGCTTACCAGACTGGCTTGATAACCACTTACGGGTGTCTCCGAGACACATTTGGAAATATAAACTGTCAGTAATGTATTCAGCTGCCATTCTCCGGAAGGGGAAAACAGAGTTTTGAGTTTTAGGCATTTTGTTTTCTTCCATCAGCCTGATGAAAACACAACTACTGTATGTCACGATAATTATGTCAGTGCGGAATAAATGTTAACTCTTCCGCTGCAAAATTGTGTCTGCTAATATAGACAGTACGTTGTGGAGATTTGCTACTCTTTCTTGTTAGCTGTGATTTATAGAAGTAAAATGCCATCTTCACCCCTCCTCCACCCCCAACAGAGCGTCGACACATCCTTTCAGTGTAATCTTGTTTAATATCTCTTGTGTAACTCACCATCCCTCCACCTCACGGTTTCATCCGGCTCCTGTAGGGACAGAAGCAGGGCCAACTTTGGGAAAGGCACTGCATTTGTCAATGCTTTTATAAAATGTATGTCTGTTCTTTGCCCTTTAGTATATGGATGGCAGAGTGCAAAATACAGAGATCAGAGATGTTTTTGCCTTAAATTTTCAGATATAAATTATAAAGGGATAGTTCACACACACACACACACACAGGTCTCGCTGTTGATGCATATTCTTTTTTTCATTTCTCAAATAATTATTACATAATAAATTATTACAGACAATATAATATATATATATATATATATATATATATATAAAATTAAAAACAGTCTTAGTTTCAGTCAATTTCTTTAATAAATGCAGTCCCTTGAAATCATAGCTTTCACTATAATATGTTCTGTGTAACTTCTGGTGCTAACTAAATGTGATGGAACACAATCTTATTGCTCATAAATATAAAAGAATCAGCCAAGTAATTACTTAAATTTAATATCCATATAGTAAAAAAAAAAAAAAATCCTAAGCCTTTGTACATTTGTAAAGTTGTTTAATCATAAAGTATTTATATTATAGATGTTTTTATACATTAATATTTTACTTTTTATGTAGCTATAATTACATTTACATTTTACGTCAACAGGGTGCAGTGTTCTGCTAGTTGAAATGTACATTAAGATTCTTTTTAAAAACAAATATAGA
The DNA here is from genome assembly GCA_032359235.1 of Enteromius mattozi. Lineage (NCBI taxonomy): Eukaryota > Metazoa > Chordata > Actinopteri > Cypriniformes > Cyprinidae > Enteromius > Enteromius mattozi. The sequence goes on from JAUMHE010000016.1 coordinate 2,231,262, forward strand.
AATAATTAGTTATGTGGGGGCTGAACTGTCTCTTTAATGCCTCGGTTAACACTCTCATGTTATCTAAAGCATTATCAAATATGGTCACTGCATTAACACCTGTAAAAAAAAAAACAGAAGACAAACCACTGTGCAAGCAGCCCTTTTAAAGTCACTCACTCTGTATCTTAATCATCCTGTACATGGCAAACTGAACGAGCTGTACTTTCACTTTTGTGTGACTGTGTGGCTGAATGAAGCACAGCAAGAGATAATCACAGAGATAACATACAGCAAACGTGCAAGTAGTGATTAATCACTCCTCGCGTCGTCACGTGTGACACGGTCAGAATGCGAGCGTGAATGATGCTAACGTTCTCCTTGGTTGCGTCACAATACCAAATTATCCGTTGATGCAGCCCGCGCTGGCAGATACTCAATTTCAAGTCAAGCTAATCATAAAGTTTTTTGCCATTTTAATTGAATATCACAACCCAAGATGTATCTGGCCAGGCTGCTGTATTAGATCTTACTACATCTAACAAGCATGATTGCCTTTCATGTTTGGCAGCGTCCATAACCGCAAGGTTGAAGTCCAGGACAACACAGCGTAGCATTTGCACTGGCACAGCTCATTACCTTGTTTCATTAACACAGACTCCCACGTCCATGTGGTTGTTGGCAGAGAGATTTGAGAGCGGGGTGTGTTTGACTACTCTGATTATGCTGTCTAACAGTATGTTGCATTATGTTACGCTCCAGCTAGGAAGGCAGCGGCTTCTCTAAATCAATTTGAGTGCTTCTTTTTTTTTTGCTTTGTTCTAACCGCCTTTAAACACACTTTAAGTATATATAGCACTGGCTTTCAGTTAGCAGCAGCGCTAACTCCATTAGATGGCAGTGTAGCTTGTCTTTAGCAGGCGGCACAGGTAAAGCATGCATGCCTTAAATTTACCATCAACACACACACTGTGCAGATATACAGTGTCTCGTGTGAAATATCATCATTTCCAAAACATCCCATAAGTGTTAGAATTCTCTATTGCCATGGCAACAAATCCTTTGAAGAGCAAGTCAAAAGAGGCTGTGCCAGTGATGGGTAGTGCTGTTTGAGCGTGAGCAGAGGAGATGTCAATGCGTCTGAGCTGTGATATTTGTCATTGTTACATGGAGAGGACCGTGCAGAATTTTGATGAGGAAAAGCCATTAGCGGGTCACAAGCAATTTTCTGTTGCGACTAATATTTTATACGTGATTGGATCGAAAATTTGCAGGCATTGTTGTGAATTCGAACGCTTTATTTGTATGTGGTGGCTAAAGTTGGTTTAGGGTGAGAGTGTCGCTAATTTCAACAGCACTATGTAGGCGGACCGCATTGTGGCTAAAATAACTAGTCTCCATGATGAACCTGAAGGTTTTCTCTAGACATTTTAATATAGAGAAACATCTCCAACAGGATCAGAGTGTTCTGCTTTGAAGTTTCCTGGCAGAAACAATATTTCTCAAGTCATAACGCATTGTGCTTCTATGCGCTTTCTGTCAGGATGAGCGGTGCTTATAATACATGTCAGAGGATCGAGGTGGTAATTAGATACAGATTGTTTGTCAATTTGCCACAAAGACAGGATAAGTCGCCTCCTCTACCCTCCAGGCTTAACGGAGAACAGGAAACATGGCACAGACGGATGAAAAAAAAAAAAAGAGAGTTAGAATCTGTGGGAGACATAGTGAAAGCTTCCTTTCGTCTCCCCACTGCTTTTTTTTGTCTTTCTGGCTGATCAATCCTAGCCTCAGAGCACCAGACAGATGCTCTAAATCTATTATTTAGAAAGACGGGGAATTTCAACATTTGAAGAGGCCTCAAATGAGTACATTTACACTCGCTGACACACTCACGCGCACAAATAGCCTGTTGGTGCAAAAGTGCCACTTTAGGGATCTCCATTGAGTCTGTCAAGACATATCTGGCTAAAATAAGACAAAATGAGACATTTTTAGCACCTGCTTTCTTCTACATTCAGCACAAGTCACGTTTCATTTGAATATGCGATGAATGGCTTTCTTTTTAAATCACAGATTCATTTTGTGTGAATGGATTTCTAGGGGAAAAACCTAATGGGCCCTGTCGGCATTTTTTCCTAAACAGGATGCGTTCTATTAATGTAATCCTCGCAAATAGAACATCATTTCCCTTCATAAAATGCACATTTACGTGTTTAAGTCTTCACGCAGGGCATCATCTCTTATGGTGCTGAGCCAAAATAGTACCAGTCGGAGCTTTGTCATCTTGCACTGTAAGAGTGAGAACAGAGAGCTGTTGATATCCAATATGGATTCATTATGACATCTTCATAACCAGGCCGAACACCAGACACCAGAGACTGACAGCACAGTGAGTATCAGTTAAGTTGACAGGTGTTAGGTGTGATACTGAACATTGTATTAGGTATGACAATAAATTGGCTGCTTTAGCAGTTAATGATATGATTTTTGTTTTATTGATCTGTGCTACTTTGTTTTTGATCCAAATTTATGGTTATGCATCCTAATTTGGAAACACAGCAACATAGCTAGATATTCATTTTGGGTTTAAAGAGAAAATAAGTAAGTTATGGTCGTGCATGCGAAGTTGTATGTACAAAGGAAGATGACATATGGCAGCTGTTGTGAATCTTAAAAAAAAAAAAAAATAGTTTTTGTTGATGAATCTCCAGAGACCACGTTTGAAAATCTACTGAAATACAAGACTGAAATGTGCTGTTTGTACAAGCAGCAGCCCCGAATATGAACAGAATTTGCAAAAACCACTGCAATAATGAGGATGCATGTGCCTTACAATTGACCTCTTAATCATTCAGCTATCCATTTTTATTTATTTATTTACCACAAATGGCATAGTCAAGAGATCATTATTCAGGTGGTGAATTTGAAGGGCACATGCTCATTTTGAAAACGTTAAAAAAAATACACTAAAGTTGGTGGCTAATGGTGGCTAGAGATAAAAAAAGGGTACCATTAAGAAAAAAAAAACCTACAAGTGAGAATTGTTAGTTAACGTATCAGGGGGTACTAGATGCTTCAGCCATCCAAACACTTCAGAGATGCCATTTGATCACATTGAATGAGCTACAGAATTCAGTTAGAGCAGCAGTCAACAGTCAATAATACAGTATGAAGGACATAGCACTGACCTGTATGGAAGGGGTGAAGAAGCTGTTTGCCAAAAAGCATGCCAGTGACCCAGCTCCGAATTTATGGTCAAATGGGACTAAGAAAAAGCCCAAATTCAAAGCAATGCGTGTGGTTTGAATCTAACACTGCTACACCTTAAAAAAAACACACACACAGAGAGAAGGAGAGAATTGGTAAAGGGCAGATGATCTACTCTAGTGTCTGTTTGATGATGTGCTCAGAGAGAGTCAGAGCATTGACTTTCAGTCATGATGATACACTGTTTGTCCTTATTTCTTGCAAATCTTGAAAATCCTCACAGGAGGTGTTGAAAGAATGTTAGAAGTGTTTGTTATAGGAATATTGCGAACTTGGTGGGTTTGTTTTAAAAGCAACTACATTCTAAAAGAAGTGTCCTTTTTGGTTTCCCCCAAAGAAGTTCTTCTGAGTTTTCAAAGGTTGTTTAATGATTTTGAACTTGAAATGTCATCCACCCACCCACCACCAACCCAGCCTCATTTACTCCAATGGGCAGCCTAATTAATCCCCTAACAGTTTTTACAAATAAATAAATAAACCCTTCACAATAAACTCATTCAGAAAGTAATAGTGCAGTGTGCTGTCAGGTATTGTGTTAGCAAAATGCTGTTTGGTTACAGTGGCTTATTGTGTTAACATTTCCGTAGTCGCCAGTGCTCTTTGTGTGGGTGACGATATTGAACATTTTTGTTTTCCTTTTTGTTTATCCTCAATTTGTCTTCTGTGGAGAATGCGGGGTGCTGCTTTTCGCGAGAATGTGTTGCGTGGAAATTCAATCCAAGCTAAAGGTACTTTGGGCTTCTCCCTCGCTGTGTGACCTTTGTGAAGCAGGATTTGGTGTAAATGCTCCACTCCTGATCTGTTCCGTACTTGACGTCAGCCCGTAACGGGGCAGCCACTGACAACTGCCTGGAGATTAGCTAGCACACCAGCTTAAACCCACAGACTTGCTCAAATGAACCTCATTTTAAAACAGTCCTATGGATTTTCTTGAAGACTGGCAGATTATTTGGAAGAATCCCGTTAAAAGGATCTGTTTTAGAATGTTCCAAGCCATACCTCTGTCAATCACCCTGGGCATTTGCAAATCCCGTCGTATCTGTAAAGCATGTGGCATCACCAGTCACACTAAATGGAAGGAAGTGTCTGAAATGCATAAAATAACATACAAAATTATAGAGTGGTCAAAGCAGCTTTAAACTATTTTTAGCCTCATACATGGGCTGGAGTTGTTTCACATTTACTGCAAGTGGGTGATGTATATAGATATTTTTGTTTCATTATGGACACTTTTATGTCACAAATGATGACTTTATTATTAAAAAAAGGAACCAAGATTTTTTTCATAGTTTTTTAAATGCATTTTAAAGCATGCTTTTTTAGATCTTGATTTTTCAGTCTTATTTTTACCATTAAATAATGTATGAATATGTGTGTGTGTGTGTGTGTAAATACACACATTTAAAACTGTGAAATAAACAATTTAGTTGAGCAAACATGATTTATATACATTAATATACATTTCATGAGGTGTAATTACAACCAAGAACCACAATCACCCATCGGTCTCTTAACATTTTCAAATTTTGGCATCAGTAATATTTATATTGTTTATTTTTCATTCACTTTATCAGAGCATGTTTGAGATGAATTGAGATATGAAAAAGACGAATATCACCAGTGAAAAGAAGTTGCTGCTTTTGTGAAATTATATTAAAAAAGTGTTTATTAGTGTTTATGCACATATACTTACACTGTTTGACATTGCTAGTGAAATTAAAAATAATAAGAAGAAGAAGGTGTTTTAATAAGTGTTTTAAGAGAGTTTAGTGCCCATAGTTGAAGAAAGATCCATATTCTGTGTGTTCTTCCCATAAAGTCATCCACCATTCTCTCCACAGACCCATGATCCTTTGAGGCAGCAGTTATATGACAGTGTAAAGACAACATGAGCATGTGCTCACGCATGCCTGTCCTTTACTAAATCCTGAAGGTCTTCATGACTGCATCTTTCTTCCAGCAGGAGCTTATTGACTATTGATGTCTGCATGAGCTGATCCTCTGCCAAGCACCCGATGCGAGCGAGGAGGAGAAAAAAAACTGTAGGATTGTTTGCTCTGTATGAATATCATGTCATTAGATTGATAACAGCGAGAATGGGAGGGAATGAGGCTAGTGGTCTGGGTCATTCTCCGACAAATGTCCCGTAAAGAGGATTAGCAGCAGCTACATTTGTATCGACACTAGCGTGCTCGGTTGAATTCGAGAGTCACGCAGAGAGGCTAGTAGAGAGGTATTGACACAAAATATTAAAAGCTGGGTCAATGGAAAAACACTAACTGGATTATTCAAATCCTACAGGGTGGCATTTCTCTCAGGAAATGTGCATAATCAAAGCATTCACATGTCCTTTACCTTCCTCTCATTTGCAGATGTCCTCAATAACTGCTCAGATGATAGTCGAAAGAGAAGACGGTCCATCTGAATAACGTTGGGGCGGTATTGCGGCCCTGGAGTCACAATTTGCCAATATTGGATGAGAGCTGAAATGTCATATGCGGCTGAAGTCATGATGAAATATCAAAATCTGTTGAGGTATTTACGGAGAATGCCAAAGCGGCTGCTACCCTCCACTGCGCCTTCCCGAAAACAAGAGAACAAACAGCTTCTAGGTTGGCACAATGAGCGATGGAAAGAAGGGGAAAAAAATCTTCATAATGCCTCACCTTTATGAAAAAAATGAAATATCAGCAGGGTTCCACTACAAGGCCGACCGCTGCTTTTGCCATGAATCACTTGAGCGAGTGCGAAATGTCAGCTGAGTGGCCTTTTGCGGGAGGCTGGAGCTGGCCTTGAGAAGCCCCCCTTGTGGCCTTTCAGAGAGCCCCGTGAATTGACTGGGAACTGGAGGGGGGGCTCCAGGGGGAACCGGGCCATGCCAGCACCATGGTGGGCTTTTCAACTACTCCTCTGGTATCATCTCTCGGCCCACTACTTTTTCCACTGCTAAGTAGTGTAGTCTAACTTCAGAGGCTCACTCCTACGCGAACGAGGTGTGTATGTGTGTGTGTGTGTGTGTGTGTGTGTGTGTGAGAGAGAGAATGGGAATTATTGTTTGTATTCGAGCACAACTGGGTGATTTGAATACCGAAACATGCTGTCCAAATGTTATCAAACGCAAATATTTATCCATATTTGAAATGCCGACAGAGTGCTCGTGTTTACATGTACATAACAAACAGCAGCGCAATTGGACGACGCCAGAAAAGTCACGACAAGCCCTCCGGGCCAGTGGGCTCACAAATACAAATCAATTCCATTGTGTTTTTGTGTTTTGTTCCACACTAACAGAGCTGCTCCGACACACCACCTCCCAGGCTGGGGTTTGGCTAAGAGAGATCAGCGAAAGGGTCACATTAGCATAAAATTTTGTGCAAGTGAATGTTAATCGCAGATCGACAGCAAGCGAGTCGGACTCTTTCCCCAACATCTGTCACCCGTGTCTGTTCTTCTAGGTGTTCCTGACACAATTTGCAGATGGCTCAAGAAGCGGTCGGTGAGAGTTGAGCTTGGTTTGAGGCTCAATTTGGCTCAGGAATTGGGAGCTGCTAAACTGTGACATTCGAGACTCAACCCTTCGGCTGTCCAGACATTGCCCGAGAGGATAAAAGTGCAGAGCACATAACAGCGGTGATGATTTCAGCAATCCGGTGTATGACACTGTGAATTATGTCCAGCAGCCACCTGTCCTATCCTCCCTGCACGCCTCCCTCCTGTAACACAGCGCTAGCGGGGCCGGGGTCATACCTAAGCTTCCCTCGGTTTGTATCGGCGTCAGCGATTCCCTTTATAGACTGTTCGCACAATATGCTGCACAGCACTTTCTGTCTTTCCCTCTCTTTCTCTCTTCCCCCCTCAAACAAGCCTAGACGAGCACCCGTGTTCCCTGAGTGGAACCCAGCTGGGGGTTTTTAATTAGAGGTTGCGATTTTTGTAACGGATGTCTTTTTCATCTGCATGGGGACCCCACGTGTGCTATTCACTCATGTAAGCTGATGCCGCTGACATAACTTATGGCCATAACTTTGTGCCTACTAATCAAAACACGCTCCGGAAGCGTAAACATGCTTTAAACGGCTACTTTTGATATTTTCCTCGGAAAGCAAGGCTGCAGTGAATGCCTCTTTGTCAGTTCAGGTTTTTTCCCCATCAATTTTATGGCGCGCCAAGGGAGCCGTGACAGACACAGGAAAAACTTCATTAATCAAACACTTTCCTATGCAAACAGCATTTGTCAGAGTAAAACAAAGACTTTTGATACCAAAAAAGGAAGACAAAATCCCATTAACATTCAACAAGATGTTTATAGGGAGGTTTATTTATTTATTTATTTATTTGTTTTGCCTTCTTGCCAATCTCCAACCTTTGTGTGGACGAGATCCTGGTGCATTATGTGCCCAATCTTTGTCAAGTGTATTTGAGGCTGCAACTCAACTGTGTACTGAACTGCAACTCAAAGAACTTTAAGATGCACTTTGGGAAATTAAGTGTTATTCCTCACAAAAAAAGTGTTATTACTCACAAAATGTAGAATGTTGATAATCTAACTGTATTAATAATTAATATATTAAAAACAATAAAATGCACTTGGTATGATTAATTATATTTATTAAAATTAATATAATATATTTACTTTACAGTTTATAGATCTATTTATGACTTTGAATTTCAGTTTCCTTCTTCCTTTCATTAAAATTCTAGTTGCAGTTCTGTCGTAATATAAAATGATTTCAAATTCAGGATTTTCAAATATTGTATATGGGAATACTCATTTTATTTATTTTCTTTCCTGAAAAACTTAACGCACTTTAACTAGCTGACAAGATTGTAACAATTAATTAGTGGAATTAAATTAGAATATAAGAGCACCTGTGCAGATGTTTTATATAAGAAGGGGTTTATTTTTGCACGTGCAAATAACAGTACAAACAACAGCATGAGAAACATGACGATTTACACATTGTCACATCACACACCTGCAGGGCTCCTGAAAAAGAAAAGGAAAAAAAAAAGTACACAATTTTTTTTTCACTTACCTGTATATGATTATGTACATATACGTGAATAAAAATAGTAATAATAATAAACACACACACACACACTGAATCCTCTGGCACCAGATGTGTTTGGACATATATTTGTCATATAGCATGTATGGAATAAAGCTGATATGTTGCAACCAAAAGGTTTTTCAGGTAGTTTTAAAGTGTTGCTTTCACTCCCATAAATCACTGAACTCTGTATCAATTTACAAAACAGGGTTAAGCACTAAAATGTGGATTAATCTGTATTGTGTATAAGCTCATATATTTCCTTTTTTAATTACTATAATTACTTTTTTAACCGTTTAACTGATCATTGGTGGTCAATGGTTATTTGTTTAATTGCATGCATAACTAATTGTAATTTAAAAGCAGTTCTCAACTCAGCTCAGAATAGCAAACAACCCTGGACACTGGGGATCATTTATGAAACCTGTTTGAAGCACTTATTTTTGCAATTCCATTTGATGACACTAGTGGCGCGGGCATTACACACTTCAGCTTTAACTGTTCATACCGTTGGTGTTCTACAATAAATCTAGCGAGTACACGAATGCCACCTTTTCTGCTGAGCTCAGCCCTTTGCAGAGAGCATGATAGCTCCCTCTTTGTATTCATGCAGCATCTCCCAAAGAGAGAAATCTTAAGAACGGTCACTTACCATTCTGACAGCTCGTTGCCAGGCATGACGCCAACCTCCGTGCGGAGCTGTAAAATCATGAGTCAGCGCTTTCAGATCGGGTGCCAGTGTTCATCTGAAATGTCAAACAAGCCAAATATGCCTGTGGTTTAGCGATAATGACAACAGAAGGTGAATAAAACCATTAAGTAGGCCAAAACCAGGACTGTGACCTACGTAACACCTATAGAGTGCAAAGAACACACACAATTTCCTTGCTACTAGGCCTATTTCTGCTTGGAACAAGGGAACTAGGAATGGATTGGCAGGTAGTGTTTAACAAAATTGAGTGGCATTATCAAGCCCAGCAACTGACTTTTTAACTCAAGGACAAACACTCAGCTATACACAAGAGATTAGCATCCTAATCAATGGCTCTCTTGTGAGCAAGGTCTTGTTCCAGAATGAAACGATGTATGGTGTGGTTACTATTAAGAGCTGATTAAGATGTATGGTGTATGACTTTGGTGTATGACTTAAGATGTATGACTTTTTAACACGGCATGTAGGCATATTATACAACCGCCCTGTTGCTTTAAGCCACATGGCTGACACAGTACATTTTTCATGGATAGGACAGAAGAGAAAGAGACAACAAGGGTGTGTTTGGACTACAAGCCACCAGGCTGAATGATCGTCATGTTGGAATTCTGTTCTAGGAGACAATGCTGTAGATTTAAATCTAGTCCTAATAGACGGCAGTGGTTAATTTACTACTCGCTCGGTCAATTCTTTTCATATTGCGCAGACCTCCAGCAACTCAGTTCATTAACTTTAGGCCTCAAAGCCAGGCTCTTAAACATTTTAATTAAAAGAGTAAAAATCTATAACAACAGATTAAGAGCCCTGAGGCTCAAAGAATACAGTTAAAGACCAGCTGAGTTCTTGGCCCAGCTTTTTCAAAAATGGGGTGCCAGGTCTGGAGTCTAAATTAATTTGAAAACTAGAAATTTAAGTATCAGGAAACTAATCTCTCTCTGTGATAAGGTTTGACTTTTTTAAGATTGTTATTAGAACACTCGTTTCCTAATTGAAACTCTAATCAGTGTTTAAATTAATATTTAAAAGGTTCTTTTTTAAAAGAATAAAACAGCGTAAAATAGATTGGAGGATTTAATTAAGTCTTAATACATGAATTTGTTTACTTTTTATTTACTACTTGGATACTTTTGCTGGTTCCATTATATCTTCATCTTCATTACTCTATTGTATTCTGCCATTTTCAGCATAATGCACACAGTAGTACTTAAAAGTTAGCTAAATAATTATTCACAGACCTGTAATTTATTTGGAGGAGATATAGGGGGTCAAGTTTTGGCTGGTTAGCATTGTCCAGTTAGCCCGGATAGTGGATGATGTAACTACACCACCTGGCTGCAAAACAAGCATGTTTTTCCATTAATGGCCATTTAAAATGATCAGTCCAGGTGTATTTTTATTTATATTTTATATTTTTGCAAGCAAGATACTTTATATGATAGTAGCAGAGTATTGCAAACAATCTTGATTTGACTCCATGTTAGATGTTTAACTTATTAAATATTCCAAAAAAATTTAAACACGACTTAAAACTACTCAAAAATCTTTAAATAAGTATAACGACAGGAAAAGAAGGTTAGGTTTGTGTCACACATACACACAAGCATGCAAAAAGTATCATAGAGCCATTATAAGTGTTTAAAAGTCTTCTTGTCGCAGCTGTGTCCAAAATCACCCCAGGGTCATCACCAACACATCAGTACGACCCTTAAAACACTGGACATAGCACTCACTCATTGTCAGCTTTAACCCTGAGTCTCTCACTTACAGAACAGCTCCCTGAAGTTTGATATGATGAGATCAGGCAGGGGTCTGCGGGAGCCTGAGTGCGCTGATGGATGAGAGTTTGAAGGCTAGCCAGATGATAGATCTGGACTGGAACATGTCCGCCGAGTTACTGCCAGAACTGACAGCTCAACACAATGGTGATGTCTATAAAGATCTGTATGTCCAAATTCATGCATGACAGGGAAATGTAGCAGGGCTATGGAATGGAAATATTGACTGGTTAGGTTTTGGGAAGGCTATAATATGAAATCCCTGAAATTCTGAATAATTAATGCGGATTATGGGAATAGCAAAGTTTAATTTAAACTATATAACTTTCTTCCTAATTCTAAATACAGTTTCAGCTGAGAGGAAATAAGATCCCTTGATGATGATCATTTCATGTTAAAGCTTTAAAATGCAGAGCAGTTTAATCAGTAAGAATGTTTTAAATATTCATATACCCCAGATGCACATTCGTGTAAGGGCTTCTTGCTGGACTCTGGACACATATAATATGGATAGTTTTTTATCCATTGAGATGGTCTGATTTGTCCAAGACTGGGCAGATTAGAACGGCAGCTAATTCCCTGATCGGAATAATTAATTTCTCAATAAGAATGTTTCCAAAAAATGTCAAATTATCCCATCATTCTCAATGGAAATAATTTGGTTTTTCAGTGCATGTAGTTTGCTGTAGGTCTGTGTGGGCTCCTGTGATCAGGATGGCTTTTCAAAGCAGACCTCAAAAACAAGTAGCATGATGGGAAGCGACTGAGCGTTAAGAGGGAGCGCTAGGGGCGACACGTTAGCAAAGAGGGCCACAAAACTCTGTATTCTAGTTGCCAAGGCAACCATCCGAATGTTCTGCGTGTATACAAAAAGGCAAGCCGGTTTGACTGCGAGGCAAGCGCACAACTCAAACACTCAGTTATGCAAAGCAGTGTATGGATGATTATTTAGAGACTAAAAAAAAAAAGAGGATGAAATTGCTCTGCTGCTCTAATTGTGAATTTCAGGGAACATAAACTTCAGAGTCATTTTGGGAAAGCTAATTGTGACAAAGCAAGAAACAGAACTGAGGGGCTGTGCCTAAAATATAAACTAAATTTAGTGCAATTAGCTAAAATAAGTCAAATGTATTTAATTAAAAAACATTTATTTTTACTAGTAATACTTATAAATGTATTAAAGCAACAATTAATTTCACATATTTCAATCTATCTTGATGTATTTTTATAATAATTTAAAACACAGTTAGATTGTAAGAAAAAATCTCTCCTCTGTGAACCCCTACCTTTAAAGAGAAGACTTCACAGGTCATAAAACCCTGTAGAATATCATTCATTTTTCCCCCAAGATACCCGAAATGTGGTTTAAATGTTTCTGGGGTAATTAGGTTAAACTAGGGGAGAATGGCAGTGTTTTGCCTTAGGTGGATGTTTAATGTGTATAGAATTATATTTCAGACTAAATCATGAGGCTTCAAATCTAATCTGGAGTTGGGCCTGATTTACATAATGTTCTCTTTTTAAATATGTATATTTATAAGCAGATGAGGACATGGGAAGTGGAGTACATTAGCATGCTTTTAAAGGAACTCGTGTGATCTGTGATGTGGCCAGGGCACAGTCTCTGCAATGCATTCAAATAGAGGTTCTGGGCCCTTAATAAGCCGGGGCTGAGGAGAGGCTGATGTGGTTAAAAACTGAATTCCAAATGGTGATATTTTCACTGTGTTTTTAGTTTAGATATGTTGTTTACATGTACAATCGAACTAGGCTCCATTTCAAGGGCTTTAATGGTCTTAGTGGTGCCTACAGTTCAATGAGAAGGAGTCACTTTACACTGTTCACTTGCATTCAGCTGATCAATCAATCAATCCTGTATTGTGATGAGGCCATGAAAAAAAACTCAACATTTATACATTGAATTCAAATTAAACATTTATACAATGAATTCAGCGTTTAAACCCCAGTTTTCTTCTATTTTAATTTTTGGATGAACTGCCCTATTCAAGCTATGTGTCACGAGCGGCTGTTGCAGTGTGTCGCGCTCTCGCTTCCTAAGCGCGGAGAGAAGGCACGGAGACAGGACTCGAC
>JAUMHE010000016.1:2257247-2267998 GCA_032359235.1 Enteromius mattozi
CAGAGAGATACTGATTTAGGAGTAAATTGCAGTGGTCTCTTATTTTTTTCCAGAGCTGTATATATATATATATATATCAATGTCAAAAATGTTAGTCTGTCCAAATGCAGCATATTTTATGTTTCAGTTTGGTTGACGTGATGAACAGTGTATTAGATTAGAGCATTTTCTGTCTGTCTGGACTTTGCTTTTAAACATGCACAGACACACACTGCTGAGATTTCAATCTTCAAGTCTCTCTTATCTGCGCTTCAAATATCTTAACCTGATTTACCCTGCATTCCCTCTCTTCCTTAGTGGCTCAAGTGGAGATACGTGATGCTTAGATGTTTTTCACGCTTTTTTCTCTCTTATTATTTATTTCTTTTTACAAATAAACGCTTCATCATGGGAGAAAACAATTCAAACCATCTAATGCCATCAATCAGCTGTGCACTTTTAAATGGGGCAGCCGCTCCTGTCACACTTGCTGCCAAGGATGCTCATTCTAGACATTACAAAACATTGGCTCACCTAGCCCACTTAGAAAGATGCCTTTGTCTGATGATTTTCAGCTGCTGTGAGCTAAGCTTCTCTCAGGTGGTCTTGGTGGGAGCACTGTCAATATTTACCAAGCCTGTGACAATTTAGATCAGTCTGCAATCAAACCTAAGGTTTTAAATGCCTTCAAACTGCTCAAATTATTGTGTTCGTCTGGTAGTTTTGACATTTTCCTTTCAGTATGTCTCTGTGCTGTATTGCCACAGAGTTTCAATTGAACATGTCAGGAGAGCAGACAGTTCCTTTCAGCCTGTGTCTAGCCAGCCTTGTGCGATTCGTGTTACTGAAACACCTCTGAAAAGCAGTTTAAACACCATTGTAACAACACCAGACAATAGAAGAGAGTGTTTGCGTATGTGTGTGTGTGCTTTTAAAGTGCTGAGCCATGCAAGCACTTGCTAAGAGTCATAAAACTCCGAATGCAACTTTTGGGTAATCCAAAAAGCAAGAGGAGAAAACTGCATGAGACCAGGGAGGAAATGAGCCAGACTCTCCTATGGCTACAAAGCACTGTTAAATCACCTCCCACCATCAGACTACATAGTGGGTGGATGCTGAAGACATCTTCATCCCAGATATCTGAGCAGGACTGCCAGGGGGCCACGGGGGTGGTGGGAGACCTGTGTGAGGTTTCTCATCCAGCGCCAGATCGCTCTGGGAATCCGCATCATGTGGATCAGAAGGAGGGGAGGAAACCGTAAGCCCCCCAGAAGCTTCTGCACACCACAGAATCTCATTTCTGATTCATGAAGAGGTTGCAGTGACATCGAATTGCACAGCTACTGAGATAGAAGTGGAGCAAACCAGTTGAACATAACAGCCACAGTTGTGTCATACCATAAAAGACATTTGTGGAAATCAAAACTGCAGTCAAAACACCTTGCCTGAATCAGATGAAAGGGATAATTCACCTAAAACGAAAATGCTACCATCATTTACTCACCCATCATGCTGTTCCCAATCTATGTGGACTGTTTTTCTTCTGTGAAGCATTTGCCTGTACACTGAAAGTTGGTGGTCACCAAAACTGTTTGGTTGCAATATTCTTCAAAATATCTTCTTTTGCATTCACAACATGAAGTCATAAAGGTGTAGAAAGGCATGAGGATGAGTAAATACTCACTCAACTTTCATTTCTGTGTAAACTATACATTTAACGTTTTTGGGGTTTGTATTTTAAGTCAGAATTCAAACGATTCATGGAATTTGTTTATTATTCCACCTTTGCAAAACAGCCAATATAGAAAACAATTTTGTTATTGGACTGAAACATTAAAATAGGCTACAATTAATTTTGTTATCATCATAATTATTGTAGTTGTTATAATTATTATTATCTAAGCTCTTGGTGGTGCTATAGGAATAGGAAATGTATTTTGAAGAGAAGGTAGTGTTTATGGAGAGGATACATCATGCGTACTTAGAGTACCATCTAGTGGTGGAGAGGTGCAATAAAATAGAAACCAAGCCCACTCCGACTCAGAACATGCTTGAACGATAGATGTGGAAAAGCTAAAAATGGTCAGAAAGGTTTTTTTGTTTGTTTGTTTGTTTTCTCACACACACCATGGTTTAAATAAATATCAATAATCAGATCAGATGAGTTGAATTTGTTTTAAAGGTAAATGTTTTACTTGGAAAAAAAGACTAGAGTAACCATCAAACACTGCATTCCCCCCCAAAGAAAGAAAGAAATTGCATATTTCACTCTATGGAACTTCTTAACTGTTTTGTAGTTTTTCTCCGATGGTTATTGATTGCCATGGTTATACCCCACACAGGTGGAATAGTGCATCTGTGCGCATGCAGGGGGCGCTCGTGTTTAATTTGTGCCGGTCTCCAGCTGTTGGCTCGGAGGAGCGCTGCTGTGATTCACAGCTGTAGATCTTCACTTCTCTCCACGATCAGGGATGCTGACGGGTCATGTCAAGAGAAGAGGCGAGTGGAACCTAAGTAACGTTACTGAACTTTTCTTCTCCTGGACAGAATACTAAAAAATCTGAAGACTTTGCTGCTCAAGAGTGTTCGTCTCCATCCTTCTATTAGAAACTGGTTAACTCATAGCATTAAATCGCATTCGGCGGACATGTAAGTACTCAATACCTCAACACTACTTTTATCAGGCACTATTTACACCACATTTACTTTACAAACGTACGCCTAAACGCGACGCGACTAACGAGCTCGTGTGGAAAGCTGTTGTTGTGTTTTAGTTTGTCGCGTCGCAGTTTATAGGCTATGTAGTGCAAAACTCCATCGTTATGATTCTTATGGTTCCTTTTAGTGGCGGGTCATCATAAAATGTTTCCAGAGAGAGGAAGCTTGACTTTTCTCACTGTGGTTTTGATCGTGGCGTTATCATGTGAAGCGAGAGGTGAGTCATGTTGTCTATCAGTCTTTTATTCATTCATTAGGACATAATTAGAAACCATTTCCTTTGACGATAAACGCAAAAATTGCGGTCTACTGCTAATTTTATATTCTTGACTCAGTTATCTTTCAGAAGGTCATTATTTGTATGTTTCACTTTAGCCTCTTGAACTTTTAGCCTGCTTTTTCTCACTTCTCTAAACTAAGAAATTCAAGGTGTCCAAAGGTGTTCAGATATTATCACAAGTAAATAGGCATATTTTACAGTTGTTGATTTTAGTTAAATAATTGAAATGTATTGTTTTAATACATTTAAGTAATATTATGTAGTTATAAATTTAATGCACTTTTTGCAACATCTTTGAAGTTTAAAACTGAGAGTAAAATTGTGTAGAAGTTATTAACGAAGTATGAATATTAGTTATTGTTATAACTGATTAATTCAAAGATGTTATTATAGCATTAAAAAAAACTTTTTTTTTACAGTGCTACTAAACCAATTTGAGTTTGCTATAAGGTCAAGACATTAAAAAATGACCTCTTGCTGCCCAATTTGTTTATTGACTACTTTAAGCACGTCAGGGATCGGTCCGGCCGTGTTTACTGACACAGCACACTAACCGCAGACACACATAAAGTCATTCTTTTGATGTCTCACATCTATATCTGCACTGCGGTGTCTCAGACCAAACAAGAGGTCCCTGTTCCTTGAACTGTAACAGAAATTTAGAGGTACATAATTCAGTGTTCCCTGCCAAGTTGAAACGAAATTTACATAAATCAAAGTCTAACTAATGACACCTACTGTGCTGGAGATTGTGTATCGGAGAGTTGAGTCGGAAAGGTGTGGACCTTCTCCACATGAGCCATCACCCTGCTGTGAGCCCAAAGGACATTTTACTGCCTCTCAGAGGAAATAGATGAATGTTTTTGAAAGAAAAAGCCATTTCTGCGTGTTGTGCAATATCTTAGCTCATCTTGTGTTATCGCTGATTAAAATTCCTTTAAAATGTATGCTTTGACTCATACCGGGATGCCAGACCTGTTTATCTTTTATGGTGGCTTAGCCATTTATGGTCTCATTTATGTCACTATTATCTGAAACAACATTATTTGGTCTGGCATAATAAATGTGGATGAGTTAACTGTGCTATTTACTCTGTTAAAGGTGATTACTATTATTGCACCCATAAGAATGCCAGGTTAACCCACAAGTCAGAGCCTGACCTCTACTAAGTAAACAATCCATTGTCCTCTCTGTTTATTGGTCCATTCGTTGACTTTATCCCTCATTGTGTGCTATGAGCACTTCTTGAGGGGGGGTTCTCAATCTGTGTTGTCCTTGGATTGCTTTCTTTTTTCCCTATCACAGCCAATCTCGGTGTTCTGGCCCACAGTTTTCCCACTATCTATGTATAAAAAGTAAGGGAGGAAACAAGAGTGAGATATGACATTTGAGTAAACTGCTTTTCAGTAGTAGCAGAATGAGGTGTATGTCAGTGGATTTGCTAAAAATTTGCTCATTCTTCAATAGATTTAATAGATATTTTTTCAGACACAACTGCACTTGGTTCATTTAAGAGGGTTCATTGTTGGGTGAAGTGACTATTATGTTGTGGAGAAACACGATACGGAGCTTAAGGCAAGACAGTTACTGGATGTGTTTCCAATGACATTTTGGCACTGTGTGTCAAGATCATTACTGTGACAAACACTTGTTACCCTAGAATTCTGGAAGAGCAGAGCAATGACTTCATTGTAGAGAGAAAGGGAGAAAAATTAGCTTGAGCAGAGCAGGTCTTTCCAGATTTTATTTCTATTTCAGTACTACTTTATTTGCCAGTACCTGTTTTGCTTATGAGAAGTTAGAAATTAAGCAGGTGTATCTGTACTTTCGCGATCATGATATTCAATCAAATCTGAATATCACATTTAGAAATAAAACCTTAAAGCAGCAAAACCTAAGCACAAGTTTGCATAAGAAAAAGCGCAAAAGTTAAGATGCATTTTGCCATTGATCATACATATCGCAGAATGTATTTATTGAATGGTCAATTAAACTTGCCTTGTCATCTAAACACCAACATTTTACATGTTACATCACTTCGACAAGTTATCGACAACTTTCTAAGTAAATCGTTGACCTGCTGGATCAACTAGTTTATTTAAAAACAGTTAGAGATTAATGAATAAGTTATTGAATCATCCGTTCGGCTGGTTCGTGAAACTGTTAATTATTCAGGAAAAAAACAACAAAACTTTGTCTTTCTCTGTGTTGCAACTTGCTAAATAATTTTCATCGGTGGAGCCACTGTATCTAAAAAGTAAGTTACTCAACATTAGCTTACTGTTTATAAAAACAATGCCACACAGATGTTCTGTATCTCTGTTACTCAAATAAAGAAACGGCTGCTAGTTGCTAGTTAAATTAATGAATCATCATTCAATTAATGTCAAATTATGACATTTTAGTGTTTTAAATCAGTTATTTAATCTATAAATATGAAATGTTGTGGGGAAATGCGATGATACTTTTAAATATAAAAGTAAACTACTTTTAGATGGAAGTGAAAGATTGCCTTACTGAGGTAGTCATTGAGTCATTGATTCAAATGATTCATTTAGCTGGTTCATTCAACTATAAAGCAAGTACCTGGCTGCATCCAAAATCGAATAATCTCTTGGCTAGGTATTTTCTGAATAAGTAATTACTTCCTGATCACAAAAAGAATATGTTCTATATAGAATGAATCTGTGTAGTATGATTGTAATCTGGACATACTAAATTCACCATGTTGTCATTGTGACCTGACCAACCACCGCCAGTTGTCACATCATTCCAATTTATAAATCTTCTCCTGTAGCCTCATGGGATAGTGCCCATTGAATGCACACTTCAGAATCCCATCAGAAGTTTAGGTCATGAGTATTTTTGCCTACTCTTTTACTACTATAAATTCATAAATACGTCTTTTATTTAGTACTGTTTTTCCACATAGTATATAGTAGGGAGTTAGTTATTTTATATGCAGCTCATGTCTTTATAAATAAAAATTGAATCATTGAAGCAGTTCCTTCAAAAATGCTGAAACATTCAGTAACGAAGCATCACTGTGTGTTACTCAGAGAAGCATGACTGTTCTGCTGTGATCTTTATTTAAAACTATTTTTAACCAAATCAAGTAAAAACGATCAACATAAGTCACTTAATATTTACTACTAAATGTTTCATTTGCATGCAACCTGCCAAAGTGGCTATTGGGAGTGACAGTGTTACATGCCACTGCTAAAATCCACCCACATTTAGCGGGTGTTAATGTCAGCATATTTTGATGTAGCAACTGCAGACCATGACCAATGATGTAAGGCACACAAGAGTGTTTTTGGAAGGCTGTTTAGTTGTTCCTTACTTGTTCACATACTCATATTTTTTTAACAGCATCTTGGCTGAGCTGTCCTATAACCTGGCCTGGCCTGTTGAACAGCAGTTTGATTTAATCATTTGTATATATTTGTATAATTCATAGATTAATATAGTATAATATATGCAGTATATAGCTTTGACTAGAATTCTCTTATTCTGATTTTCTTCTGTCGTTATCCAACTAAAATGGGAAATTGCTTATAGAATAGTTCAAGAATCTGATCACAGGTAAGTGTACACTATAGTGTAGGCTACTTGCTTTAATCTCAATACCTCATTGGTTTCTATGGACAGCTCAGATTGGCAGGACACTCCTCCAGCAATCCTTACACACACAAACACAGCAGTCAGCTCAGACAAAGTGTGAACACAGCGGTTTGAGAAATGCTCTTGCATCCCTGTTCTCTCGTGTGGTCAGATATTTCCTGTTTCTCACTAATGTTCCTGCTGGTGGAAAGAAGCTGACTGCTTTCTCCCAAGAAAAGGTTTGGGTTCCTGTGGCACGGCGCCTGGCTGTTATGAGCAGCGCAGCTTGACATTTGTCTGTTTTTTTGACGTTTGTTCTGATCTGGCAGAGGATTGCTGCTGCAGAGCGTAGCAAACCGTGTCCGTGCTAATAAATATAGCTCTGATTTATGCACTCTACCAGTCGTAGAGTTTGATGAAAGACAGAAATGTGTATCCAACAGTCGTGGCAGTTACCAGCTGTTTAGAGTGGCACATGTATCAAAGGCCTGGATTGTGTTTTTTAAAGAGGTCAGATACGGTAAAACGTGGTTTTTTTTTTTTTTTTTTTTTTGCAGCCACAGGAACATCAGGAGAAGGCTTTCTCTTTCTCTCCTCTCAGATATTTAAATCAGTTCCAGACTCTGGGGTTGTAAGCAGGAGATGTTGGCCCTCATGCCCCATTTACCTCAATGATCTACCTTTTAAAGTAGAAATGGCTTTGATAAGAACAGGGAAAACAGGCTTCAGTTATGCAGCTCTCCCTTCAGCTGGTCTCTCAGCAGGTGTCAGGATCTCTGGGTTTATTAGACAGATAATGCAACTCTGCAGGCGGGCCCTGCTTATCAAACAAATGATAATGGAGCAGCTCTGTTGGAGCCATGCTGTGTCTGTGATCTGCCTCTGCAGGACAACAGTAATGCAGGCGTCAGTCTCCGGCTGCTTTGGCCAAGTTACAGAGAAGCCAAATGCAATGGAAAAGCATAGGCTGCTTCATATACTGTGCTTTAAATGATTAGTCAGCATGTGCTTTAGTTTAATACATAATACTAATGGCTGCAATTCAGTCCTACACATCCTGTAGCGCTTAATGTGTTTGTTTATTAAATATTTGGTCAATTTACAATAAGCTATAAACAAAGCCCTTTCACACCAAGGACTATAATGATAAAATCATTTTAATTCTGTGAGAATAAGGATGTTCACTCTACCTTCATGTTGTTCCAAACCCGCAGAATATGAATGATGAGCTCTAATGAATTGACAACAAGCACCATAAAACTACTCAGTGCTATGTAAGTCTTCTAAATCCATAATATATTTGTAAATTAAAATTTAAATGAAAAGATAAAAAAAAATTTAAAACCATATTTATTGTCTTTTTTTAAAGAGCTTACCATTCACTTTGATTGTGTTAAAAAGAAAATTTTTTTTAACTGAACTTTTGTGTTTGACTCAGCTAAAGCCACTTTAAATCAATGACTCAAATTTTCTCTTGTGATTTATGCAAATTCAGTGGGGATTAGTAATTCAGTAGTAAAAATAGTAAGCTATATTGTTTGCTATAATTTATTACTTATTGTGTTTGATTTAACCATCAAGGGCCTTTTTAAGCCCTGAAGATGTTTTGACATGCCCTGACATTTGTGGTTATTTCAGTTACTTATAAAATTTTAATAGCTAACATCTTATACATGTAAAGTAGCACATCTTTAGTGTAGTTATTTTTTTATAAGGCCTTCTTATAGATTCTCTATTTACATAACTTTACTTGCATATTACTATAAGCATATTTATGCAGTTTCAATGAGCTACACTTAGGATTGAGTTGTACATGTTCCTGTGTTCGAGAAATTATGTACTTGGCCCAGAGTTGAAAGTGCCTAAGGATACAAACAGCTGTAACCAGAGCTGCTCTTATCTGCCTGTCTGTCTGTGTGCGCTGGAGACAGAGTTATTGTCTGCCTGTCTGTCTGTCTGAAAGAGCTGCAAACTGTATCAGTTAAATGCGGCACGCTTGTGAAGAAAACTGTAAAAAAAATAATAAAAAAAATAACTGTCAGTATTTCGTTCTTTTGAGAGGAACATTATGTTACATGTGTGTTTGCATGCATGTGTACATGTGTTTCCAATTTGACCCAGTTTTAGAGATAATTATGATGTTGATTGAGGTGATTTCACTATTAACACATTTCTCTGCTGAAGTTTGTCTTGCAACAGGAAGTGAGCATTGTTTAGTGTACCTATGTGGTTATTGAGATTTCAAAAAAAGATTATTTGGCAAATGCCTCTGTCTGCGTGTGTGTACGTGCGCACACATGCACATGTGCGTGTGTTCCTTGGCGTTGTAAATGCTGAGCAAGTTAACCAGCACATTTCAATCGGGAAATAGTGCAGTTGTTAAATTTGAACATGATGTTCATAACATCAGGACCTGCAGTGAGTCCAAACACACACACACACACACTAAAACATTAATGTCAGGACAGCATGAACCCAATCTGGCAAAAAATGATGCTGTATTTTACCCCATGTTTTTTAATCTCAGATGAAAACCAGAACCATTAGCCCATTATTCTCCTCTGAAGTCTGAGGGCTTTTCTTTGTAGTTCGTGATCTATGTTAAACGTGCACTTACATCACAAAAGCCGTCGGTTTTGTGGGTGAAAAGTCAGTTTACGTAAACAAAGCGGCTAATGAGCTGCATTTGTCGGTGCTGTATTGCGTCGACGCGGCTCTTTGAGTGTCGGTATTTATGGAGGAGGTATTAAAACACAAAGGAAGCGCGCCAAGCCTTTGAACATGTTTTTTTTTTTATATATATAATCTGAGCTTAGTTAAAAAGTTTCTGTGCTTGAATAGTTCTGGGAGTTCAACTGTGTTTCATCCCCTTCTTGTCTATGTACCTGTGGCATACCGAGCTGGAGTGTTTGCACAGGTGGGAGAGGGCAACTCGTTTTGAATGAGAGATTGAGAGCTGCCAACCCACCTTTGTTCTCCCCATTCCCGTGGACTGAGCTTGTCAGAGCAGTGTCCTCGTGCAAGACCAGGCCAATGCGTTCGTCATGTGCAATTTGCTGTGTATGGGGTGGTTCACTGTTTCGATGCAGGAGGCTGGAATTTCTTTATCCCCTGTTTAAAAGAAGGATTGTCTTGTGTTTTACAGGATTACAGGTGTTCAACACAACAAGGATCAACTTCTGATGCACTTCACTGTCGCAAAGTGAATCCAAGATCTTATATTGTGAGCTCTAGCATTCCAGGAATCTAAAACTGAACGGAAGGGCCTCTTTTCCTATAGCTGTTTTTAATGTTCTCTCACACTTATTGCTAACTCGGGTGCACTTTTCCTAGGGTCATTGCAATAGGTCAAAGTTCAAGGATGGGAAAAGCACAGAGAGCAGGAATATAAACAAAGATCCAGTTTGTTTCAGCATCTGGGAAATAAAAGAGAAGATAAAAAGAAATGGGTGAACTTTTTTGTGTTCTTAGTGTAATGTAGGGTCAGATGTGATTAATAATGTGAGCTAGGCAAATGCGTTGTGTGCAGTCTTGTCTTTACGCGAACAGCTGTGTCTGCTCTGGCACGCAATTCCATCGGTGTCATTGCAAAAGCAGTAGCTCACGCTGCAAGGCATAACTTAATATGTAAACACTCATGAGAAAGAAAGAAAGGAGAGAAAGCAATAGAGAGAAAAAAGAAGCAGCAAAAAGAGAGCCAAGTCAGGATTAGAGGCCTTGCGTGTGATGGCTGTCGGCCGGGATTTTTGACACAAAGGCTGTGCTTAATAAGCAGGTGCTCATTACGGTGCTGGAGACCAGGTTACTCAATATTACCCCGAAACCCTGCAGAGCTGTGGGTCTATTTACGAGGGCGGGTTTGGCGTGTGCAGTGCCCTTCCCTGTGGTCCAAATTGCTGGTGGTCCATATGAGGAGGAAACAAATAGGGAATGCTGTCCTACACAGAAGAAATTGGAGATGCTGTCTTGCATTGGGTTTCTGAGGTTGTTGGATTGCAATCTCACTTTGGGGGGGGTCTGAAGTACTGAATAATTACGCAGATAACCATCATAATTTCAGCCAGCGTGAGCAAGATAAATCTCAGATCAGCTTTGCATCCATACTATATAATTACATCCCACAATAAAACACCAGTAATGCTCGGATAGGGCCTTTTCGACTGTATATATG
>JAUMHE010000016.1:2274948-2303692 GCA_032359235.1 Enteromius mattozi
AATAAGTACCTCAATAAACAGAATGAAGTATGTTTGTGTAGAAATTTAACAAAGACTGGCATGAAATGCTTGTCATATTCAGAGAGATACTGATTTAGGAGTAAATTGCAGTGGTCTCTTATTTTTTCCCAGAGCTGTATATTTCATGAATGTATTTTACAACAATAGCAATGTAGCCTATTTAATTTTACATTATCATTTTAGACTTAGTCCCACACGTCTTAACTTTTCACTTGTTCCTCTCTAAGTAATGTTACGCCACTAATTTTAGATTTTTAAAAGCTATTGCCACAGAATTTTCCACTAGCCTAGTTTATAATAAAACATTTTTTATCATAGATTATAATTATATGCATTCATTTGTTGTTTTTCTTAGTTGTCTATATTTGGCAGATTGTATGTCACACAAAAAAGTCATGATCAGGTCAGCACAAATTGAGGTATAAACATTCAACACTGATTAAAAAAACTGCCCAGGCATGAGATCGATATTGTTATCAACAGATACTCTATTTGGTATTGGATTGGGATCGGTTCTGAAAAAGTGGCATCGATCCACCTCTACATACAAGGTCAAAAAACACTTTCTTCGTCCATTTCATCTTCTATTTATCACATTTTTCTTCAACGTGGTTGTCTTCAAGTATGTTTGAGGCTTCTGGTTCAAGCGATAGGTAAATAGAACAACGTGCAGTAAATGGTAAAACTGTTTGTACTACAAACCAGTGTGTTCATAATTAAGATAATACATTAAAATAACATGATAGGACACACCAATTGTCAATATTTAGCAGCAAAATGAACTGTTTTGTACAGTTAAAAATTGCTAGACGTGGATGAGACCGAAAGCTAGACCAATTTATATTTGACCTTACTTGCTCAGTGACTCCCAAACCATTCATTCAAAGATAAATTGTTCCAAACCTCTCCTTTGCGTGACGCCAGAGCCGTTGAGATACCATTGGTCAGTTTCATATACATTTCATAATAAAAGCTGCTTTTGTGAGGGAAGTTCTGATTTGTGTAGAGCGTTTAAAACTTTGCAGGATGTTTTCATTCATAAGAGTTTATTTGTCTATATATTTGCTTGAAATATCAGGTCAGCAGAGAGGCTTGGAAAGAGATTTATGGACAACGAGCTTATAACAAAAGAGAAAGCAGCACAAATATAGCCAGCTGTTACGCACCATTACTTAATAAATATAGGTATATGCATAAGTGCTGGAAGTGAAATGATTTTGCTTTGCAAAGTAGCCTCTTGAAATGATTTTCAAATGCATTTTTACCTTTAGAAGTGCATACTTTTCGTTCTAACCATAAAACACACTTGAAAAGAAAATAGGAAATTAATAATATAAAATACTTTGCTCATCTTGTATATCTTAATGATTTTTATATGATCACCAGAGAAAAGATGATTATCAGTTCAACAACATTTAATCATTTCTGACTTGTGCATTCAGTTGAGAAAACAGCTTCAGCTTGCCATCTGTCTAAATCTACGTATTACTTTTGTACATACTTTGGTGTTGTTTTTCAATACATTACACGCATGTGGTGCATTTATTCTCACAATTGCAACTTTGTACTTGTACCTCTATTTACAATTCAAGAGAGAGCCTCCAAAGGGGCCACCCTTGTAAATACTCACATTGCAAACAGCCATTGCCTATGGCAGCCACATAGTAAAACACTAACAATGGCTATCTGAAGCACGTGCGTATTAGATTTCTTTGTTCCTAATCTAATTTTAGCATGTCAGTTGAATATCTTTACTGCTTGACAGAGACATACAGTTGTGCTGTTGCTTTGCAGTCCCACCCCCACAGACTCGATGTCCAAAACTGAACTCGGATACACAGTTGCAAAGCTCTCGAATGTCCAGTGAATCATAGGATAATGCAGTGATTAGTAAAATACATGAGCTTGTGGAATTCTTGGATCTTAGATAATGTGGTATGTGCAGTTGTCCAGCCTGTGATTCATGGAATCGGGTGTATTAAATGAGCCGCTGCAAGGATAGGCAACACGGTCACTGAGCTGTTTCCATTTGTGTCACGGCCAGCTGACAAGGGGTTGTGCCTGCGCTCAAGGCTCCACATGAGTTTAGTCAGCAGATGAAGTAAGCGCCTGCCAGTAATTACTTAATCAGATCAGACTGCAGCGAAGTAAAGAGGATGTTGCTTTTGTTTTGTTTTGGCAGTTGCCTTACATCCTGTTTTAAGACACAATATTCAGTAATTTGATCTTTCAGAGAATCACTCGACTTGATAAATGTTGACACACGCCTAAAGTGTTTTGTAATTCACTGGAAAAATAATATTTTATAAATAAAGCTTATTGGAATATGAGAAAATGCTATTAAAGCCTTTCTACTTTCGAAATGAATGTCATTAGCTGTTTCTTTGTAATTATTTGTGAAATTTAGCAGTTTCTGAGTGAAAACTGTTTCGTCACCAAATTTGTTTTTACTGTAGATCCTGAAATGACTGAAGAGAAAAACAAATGTCTTGAATTGGACCTCTGGTGGTCACAAGTATGTCATATGCCTCAGGAAACTCAATGCTGCAGCTTATCAGACCCTCCCAGTGACTCTATCAGATGTAAACACTGTCTGTTCAACTGTAAATCTAAAATTCTTGGAAAATGAAAAGTACCTGGTAAAACAGGAAGTAATAAGAGCAGATCGTATTTTCTAACACATATTTGTTTATTCAAATGCAGTAGATTTAGGTAAAGGTTGAGATTCAGCGGCGTTTGTGTATTGTGCTTTGAACAACCTTTGGCTTGGAATCTTGTGACAGAGTTTAACAAAGACTTTGATGTGGGTTGAACCCGAAACTGCATGTTGTTATCATAATTACAGTCTACCTGACATGAATTATATGCACAGGAAAGACAGTCATGGTAAGGTCAGTGAAGTTTTGTCTGAAATTGACTTATGTTAGCCTATGCAGTGATGCTGTTAAAATTCATTTCCACTGAATTAACTTAAAAACTGTTAATGTTATAAATACATTGACTGAAAAGTACAATGTAATGGACTGGCTAAGTAATTAGTAAAAAAGTAAAAAAGAAAAAAGTTAGTTGATTTAATTAAAAATGCCACTTGGTTTGATATTTTATGTAAACAAATACATTTACATAATGCTTTTTGAAAAAATCAGGCTAAAAGCCAATTCACACAAATACTAATAACTATAAACTAGTGTTGTCAAACAATTAATTCTGTCCAAAATAAAAGTTTTTGTTTACATTATATATATATATATATATATTTGTATATGTGTGTGCGTGTGTGTGTACTGTATTTATTATGTATCTATAAATACACACACATACAGTATATATTTTGAAAATATTGAAATATATATACATTTATATATATTCTTATATTTTAAATTATATATAAATATATTTAATATACAAACATAGCATATTTTTACTAAATATACATGTATATGTTTGTTTTTATATAAACATAGTAAATATACACATTTTGGATGCGATTAATCACGATTAACCATTTGACAACACTACTATAAACATAACTATAACAACATTTATATTAGTGTCCGCTCCAACTCACAACATGACTGTTAATTAGAAGCAAGCACTGTTGTTTGGTTGTCTCTTGCCTTAGAGTCGGGTGAATTCTAATTGGCTGTGAATATTTTTATCATTCATCAACAGGAAAAAAATATGATTGGTCCTCTGTGTAACTATATAACTTTGGAATGAATTAAAACTTTATAGCTGTCGTTGTCATAATCGTCCTTGGAGTAAATGGGAAGTAACAAGTAGCCTATAGTTTTCTGAAGTTTTTAAATCAGCATGAAGCAAAAGTTGAGATCGTCTTTTCTTCCCTATTGTGACATATACAGCTTCTTAAACAGGAAAAAATGTAGGACGGAAGTTGATTTTGTCCATCGGGATTTAATTGGATTGTTGTTGTCTGCTAATTGCTGTGATCTCATATGAGTGACAGGTAGCTGGACAGGATGAATTATTGGCCAGATACACACGTCATCAGAGAAGAGATGTTAAAAACAGAAGGGGAAGTTAATGTTTTTGATTAAAGATTATGGGATTACATGAAAGACAAAATGTGCATGAGTAAATCATTGATCATTTTTGCATTTTAATGTTGATTTTAACATGCAATAGTCTTCTGAAGATGGAGATTTCAGAAGCACATACAAGTGAGCCTGCGTCACTTGGATTATTTATCTGCTAGAGGCTTTTAAACAACAGGATGACGTCACACAATAATATGCATCAGACTGAGTAGTAGATATGATATCTCATTTACCTCAAAGCAGATGTCTCTGGGCCTTTCATATAACTAAAATCAAAGTATTTGTTAGGA
Source organism: Enteromius mattozi (assembly GCA_032359235.1). Lineage (NCBI taxonomy): Eukaryota > Metazoa > Chordata > Actinopteri > Cypriniformes > Cyprinidae > Enteromius > Enteromius mattozi. The sequence goes on from JAUMHE010000016.1 coordinate 2,279,318, forward strand.
TGTGTACATATAGGCTATTTAGCTTGTAATAACCTGCCAGATGTCTACATTTAGCCCAGTTAAACCATGCAGAATGGCAGCTCTCACCTATCTCCTATATGATTGGTTGTAAGGACCCGATGGCGTTCCTTCTAAGCTCCTCCCACATGAGGTGACAGGATTAGAGGAATAAGTAGAGCCTGATTAGTTTTTAGCAGACTTGTGCAAAATGTCTCTGGAGAGACAAACAAAAAACGCATGGAGTCTGACATACTACTGTGAGTAAGATTTCTTTAAATTGACTATACATGAACTCTGCATATGTGATATGAAGTGCTGCATTATGTCTCTGCATATGTTTGTATACTCATTAATGCTGTTTATGATCATGTGTGATTGTGCAGAGGAGTACAATGAATATTATAGTGGTCTCCAAACACTCTGAAATATAGTTTTTTGGTCTTAATAAGTTTACAGTCTGTATTTATAATGCACACAAACATGTTGATGTCTTGTATCGGTAGTCAAATATGCAGGTTAGAACTTAACATTGTAGCATCTTTAATTATATGTAAGTCAGTTGGGAAGTTTTGTTATGTAGAAATATCTTTAAACTTATTTTACATTTACAGACATAGAGAATTTGAATGGTGGGCTACAGCAGTGCATGCTGTTTAAATAAAGGGGTCAGGTGTTCAAAACAAGAACAGTGTAATTGACTCAGACTACTCTTTAAAGGCTTACAAGACTGAACAGATGTACAGGGATAGAACAAGCACTAAAATCTTCCTATAACTCAGACACCTGTAATTAGACTACTATGCATGTGTGCTGCTATCTAAATATGAGCAGGTTATTTTGCCATGGAAGGGCTTATTCTGCTATTTGGCTCAGAAACAAAGCATAATCAGCTCTTTTACAGTGGTTTGATCTCTTAAAGCCATAAAATAAGGCTAAATGCTGGAAAATGTTGGCTTATACTGGTTCTTAAGTATGGAAAGATAGTTAGAGGTTTTGTTTTAAATTGTTTTGTTGTAACATAGTGTGTTTACATACATACATATGTGTTTACATTCTTTTTTACTTTTAGTTTTGCTTTTTTTTTTATTATTTGCCTTTACTTGTCTGTAAAATTAAGTGTTTATAAAGTTTTTCTTTTCTTTTCGTTTGGCTGTTTTGTTTGGGTATAAGGTGAAACATTAAATGTTATGTTTATTAAAAGGTAAATGTTATGAAAAAAGGTAAAACTATTTGTAAGTAATTATTCAAAAATTAATTTTAAATAATAAAAAAAATGCATTTAATTATATTAATTCATAATTTATTATTTTTATTATTATTATTTATAATTATTAATTAATTATAAAATATAAGTAAAATACTTAAAATAATATATTTGTTTTAGTTATAAACAAAATACTCAAAAAAACAAAGAAACAAACAAAAACACAGAAAAGTGAGGATGAGTCTTTCTCAGAACTAATCCTATACTTTACCGTATTTTGTATTTGCTTTTCAAGCATTACAGGTATTAAGGGGATGGTGTGGGGGTCAGAAATTCAAGTAACTAATGAATCCCTAATGCTTAAGGTTAATGCCTGTGTGAGACACAACAGCTGGGGTTTACATGTATTCTAAGGCCATGAGTACAAATGATGAAGTATCCCTGATGTCTGCTCTCAGGTACGAGTTAAGGAGGCGATGGTGCTCTCCCTGGTGCTCTCCTCCTCAGGTCAACATGTTCAACCTCATGAGCAATTGCTGCAGCTGGGTCTCCAAACTCCAGCAACCACTGAGGTACCTGTCAGTCAAGCAAATCCAATTCTGTAGGATTTTTAAGAGGGGTCGGCCTATTATCAATAAATGCTACATACGTATAACATAACCTGGTTTGAACATTTTCTAGGAAGATCACAGTTCTAGTGGTTGGTTTGGACAAGGCTGGAAAAACTTCTTGTGTCAGAGGGATGCTGAGAGGTAATTTAGGTAATTTTTCATAAATTCATCAGTGAGAGATTTTCTGAATTGACTGCAATTTGTTGAGTTTTAATGTTATGTAACTTTGTTCAGTGCCCCCTGGAGATGTAGGTCCCACTCATGGATGTGTCCGCACTGAATTAAGGGTGGAGAACTACTTGGTTAACATACTGGATATGGGAGGGTCTCCAGAGGTTCGGGGGGCCTGGAGAGAGCATTACGGTGAAGCTCATGGGATCATCTTTGTGGTGGATTCCAGTGACAGACAACGAATGAAAGAGGTCAAAGAAGCTTTGGTGGATTTACTGAAGCATCCAAGAGTAGCAGCAAAACCTCTTCTTGTGTAAGATACCGCCGTTTACAACTGCTATTATTAAATCATCTTAAAATTTTGCCTGTAATCTATTACTTATTATGGCCATCTCTATTTATATCTCATAACAGGCTGGCAAATAAACAGGACAAAATAAATGCTCTGCTGGGAAATGAACTCATTGAAATTCTCTCTCTAGAGAGGCTGGTCAACCAGAGCCGTTCCCTTTGCCACATTGTGAGTACTGTAAAACAATTCTAACATATTCAAAACATAAGATAAACCTCCAGAGTAAAGGAACTGACAGTGTGCCATATTAATGTTTATGGCAACATTTTGACCAGTTACCAGTAGCTTTATTACAGTGTACTTTAGGCAGTTCGTTCTTAATCTACAGGAGCCATGTTCTGCTTCAATGGACCTGCGTCGCTGGTCAGACAGAAAGACTCTGCGAGGTCTCAGATGGCTACTGCGAGCCGTGTGCCTGGACTACCCTGACCTCTGTGCCCGGGTGATGAGAGACGGGAGGAGACCATTAGGGCCAGAAGAAAGAGAAAGACGAGGAAAAATAGAGAAGAGCTGGAACAAAGCTAAAGAGGAAAAGTAAGGGATACATTGATGTAGGATAGTATGATTTACACATCATATTATCCACGTTGTGTACATATATGACAATAAGATATATGCATCTCATTTTATTTCTTGCAGAACACGTACAAGCAAAACCGATATCCGTCAAGAACAGCACAATGAAACCGTGAGGAAAAATGGGACCCTACAACCAATAAAAAATATGCTTAATAAGGTTAAATATCTTAATTATTGATTGATATATTTATTTTTTAATACAAATTTGTACTGTTATATAACTGACTTCACTTATTGATTTACTCTTTGGCATTGTAGGAGAACTCTTTAAAAAAGAAACTAAGCAAAAAGAAAAAAGTGAAGGTTAAAATTAAGAAGGAGAGTCCAAGCAGAGGAATAAATGAAGACGCGGTAGAGGAGACTGAAGGAAATGAAGCAGAACAGGACCATAACAGTCACAAAGATAAAGCCAGCAGTGCATTACTGCCTCCCAAACGAAGGAAAACGAAACGCAAAGCCAAAGTAAAAGAGGAGAACACGGGTCTACCAGAGTCACCCAACAGCGAGGTCTCCAAACCCTCTAGAGGTATAGAAACTTCAGTATCATTACAACTGAAATGCTGCGTCCTATTTCTTTTTATGCATTTAAACTATTTATTCACAGGAAAAGAGGAAAGAACGAGAAAAAAGAAGACAGTTAAAGTAAAACGAAAGAACAAGATAAACACAGAGGAAGTTCCAGCAGTTTATGCACAGCCTGTTGATCTTTCAACTACTTTCGGTAAGGATCAGTGACCTCTATAAGAGATCCATTTTGATCATGGCTGCTCTTGGGGTTAATTTAGGCCTTGTGGGAGAAATTGTACATAAACTTTAAATATTTATTGGCAATAGCTTTGCTACATTGATATTAAAACAATAAAACAAACTAAAGCATTTGCTTAACACAGACAGCCCTGATCCGTAGGAGACTAATTTAAAGCATTTAATTTGCCTGTTTCCTAATAGACCTTTACCGAAAAGCAATTTTGGCTCTCAAAGCCCGACAGGAACAGGACATGGCTTCTGGATAGTAATGAAAAAGAAGAATGAAGATCTATGAACAAATGGACGACGTGGATGGATGGATAACATGCTGAACCACTTATCGACTTCTTTATCCAAACAGAAGTCTGCTATCAATACCTGCAAACAGAACTTACTGTTTTGTAATGGCTAGATTGTCATCGGCAATACATTTGTAAAAGCAATTTTCATAAAAATATGTTTACTTTGTGTTGTAACTGTATTAAGAGACTATTGAGAAACAATTGCAAATGAATTAGCCTATACTAAAAATGAGACATCCATTCAAAAAGGTCTCTCCTAAAAGATTTTTGTATTATAACTTGCATAACCTAAGACAGTATGAATCAGTCTGATAGATAATTAAGTTGGTTCCTCATTAAGTATATTGCATTCACTGTGTTTATCCTTGAATCTGTTTTTACAGAAAATGCCTACCTTTTTGTGAAGTTGTATTTATTTTTACCTTTTTTAAAATATATAAATCCATTTCTTTCTATGGTGTCGGACTTTATATATATGTATATATATATTTATTTTGAAAATATGACTAAATATATAATGTTTTAATCATGTTACTTGTCTTAATGAAGCATTAATGTCATTAAAGCTCAGCCCCGGACGGCCCCGGCCCAATTTAATACCTGGTTGTCCAACCTAACGTTGTTGAAAACGCTTTTGTAACCACAAACCGAACAAACCTCGCTGTTTTTGACCATCATGAGGTCTCTTTATAAGTTTGCTGAAGCGAGGCCCTCTAGTGTTGAGACCAGCTGCTTGCAAGTTGCAGTGCTGTTGAAAACCATTGGCTTTACCGCAGCACCCTCTAATGGTGCTCCCTAGTACTGAAGCGGAATGACATGCAGCCATATTTGACTGTATTCATCAAGCCCTTCCCCCCTTCAGCATCTTCAGCAGGACAGTGAAGAAAACTGGAGCGGGACAACGGATGCCAATCGACAGGAGACTTTACCGAAGATGGCCTCGCCAAGAACCATAACCATTGTCGCCCTTTCCTTTGCACTGGGTCTGTTCTTCGTGTTCATGGGTACAATTAAACTCACACCAAGGTTAAGCAAAGATGCCTATAGTGAAATGGTAAGTGATCGTCGCTTAGCAGCATCCATATAAGCAAAAGAAGCTTCAGCTGGAGGCAACCGGCTTTGTTTTAGCAGAGGGGCTGCGAAAATAACTGCCTCTTTTTGCATTTTCTATAAAATGTCCGCTAGTGCTGTTGCTGCCTGCTTAAGCAATTTAATTATCATTCTTTGTATTGGATGTGTCGGTGAATATTAGAGAAACTTCATTTAATTCCATCTATAATCTTAGATATAAGAAAGGCATAATTAAAATCCTGATTATGAGTCGAATTATGTAAGACAACTGAACAGAATTGGAGCAGCTGAACAGCGCATTTTGTGCACAGCCGCAACATTGTTTCATTACCGCATAAATAGGTCAATTATGACATCACAATGCGCATCATCTGTGTGATAAACAGACGGAACGCTCTCAGATATGACGTGTGAGGATTATTTTGCGATATCGTTCTAAAACAATGCTTTTAAAGCAGCTCACGGTAAAGCAATGGCGCCGCTTTCCAGCAAATTCTATCTTCCATCTGCAGGTGCAGCAGCTGCTGTGCTGATGTCGTAGACAAATTCAGATTATATATATATATATATATATATACACATATACATTTCATCTGTTATTTTTGCAGTGCGTATAATACATAATTACATAACTTATGTACTCCTGTTAAATATCCTTGACAAAAATGTAGCCTAAATTTAATGTTTCTGTTCATTTTCCAGAAAAGGGCGTACAAGAGTTATGCAAAGGCCCTTCCAGCATTGAAAAAAATCGGCGTTTCTTCTGTACTTCTACGCAAGATTATTGGTACTCTTGAGGTGGGATGTGGAATTGTTCTGACCCTTGTGCCAGGGAGACCAAAAGACGTAGCCAACTTTATTCTGCTGCTGGTCATGCTAGCGGTGCTTTTCTTCCACCAGCTAGTTGGAGATCCTCTAAAACGCTATGCTCATGCCCTGGTGTTTGGTATTTTGCTGACGTGTCGGCTGCTGATTGCTCGTCAGGGTGAGGACCGGCCTGAGAGAGAGGAGAGACGAGAAGAGCAGATCACTGCCCAGGAAAAGAACAAAGTCAAAGTTTCTTAGCTCCACAGTTTCACAAAGAGCGCCTGGCAGCAGATTTGATTCTCTGGATAGTAGAGAAGGTGCTTGGAAAAAAAAAAAGACAGTAGTCCCAAAAGGTGATTTATGTCCCACAGCTACATATCAGCAGCCTGAAAACCAGATCTTATGTTACCTTCACTTCATGTATAATACTTCTTATTTAAAACACAAGTTTTCAGTTTGGACAATCACCATTGTGGCAACTGTTTTGGTTGGGGTTTTGCAACAGAAGATTAAACTGCTGTAATTCCCTGCTGTATTTATTATTACTATTTTGGCCCTGCATTGAAAAACATCCAAAACGTCACTTTTAAGATTATACTGTGATACAGGTTTCTTTAAATGTCAACAGTTTTTGTGATGTTTTATTTACTTTTGAACTACAGGCGATGAATAACATATAAAACTGGTTCTGTTTACACTGAGATTGATTTTTTTTTTTTTAATGCTATACATAATTTGATCAAATGTTCAAGTCAGATGGCAGATGCTAGCTTTTCTGTTGCGTTGAAATCTGTTACAGCCATCAAAAGCGAAAACATAACAGCATACATTTGTTCAGATACAACTTCTGCATATTATTGTTTTTATAATTTGAGTGTTAAACGTTTCTTTGTTTCTTTTTTTATCAAATTTTATTTTCTAGCTTGTCTCTCGAGAAACAGTAAATAAAATAAAAATTGTATGATTGGATTCTTCTTATGATTGCTTTCTGCTTATAGAACTACCACATTGTTTTACTCTTTCCCCCCCATTTTTTTATCTACTGTATTTCCTCTTTAGATCAGTTTGTTCCTTTATATTGTTCCTGAAAATCCAGCACTGCTCCTTTTGAGGCGTCTAACTAATTTTACATACTCGATTCAAGATATGCATCACTAATGAACTGATGAATCAGGTGTGTCAGATAAGCGATACTTTCTAAATGCACAGTGCTGAAAAGGGGTCTGATATGTTTGGATGTATACTGATAATTTGCTGTTTGTTACTAAGTATGAAATACCTAACAGATAACGTGACCTGTGTCTAAACCTTTACCAGAATGCCCAGCTAGTTCATGAACTGAATTGTGCGTTCTTAGTCCACACAGAATGGGTCATCTTAGACTCTTGACAGTGAAGGAAAAAAAACCCCTGATGTTTGTGCATGCAGATGCTGACAATAAAACCTCGATGCAGTTTATCATGGAGTTTGGTGACAGTATTAAAAACACCACTTGTGATTTTTTTTGCTGAACAGATTTGAATATGAATAGAATATGTTACCATCAGCGTATCCAAAAAAGACTGTAAATTAGTCAACCATAATGCTAATACTGTAAATCTTGCAGCATATATGCGATGTGAACAAAAACAAAAGTCCTCAATGAAAAAATATGATATTACATGTAAATTATTTTCTTAAATGCATCATTAGAGTATCATCACATAATAGTAATACTGTGCCCTTTTATATTTTACTGTTCCTACCATTTAATACCACCCAATCTACTTCAAAATTTGTCTGATATTATGCTGTTATACAGTATAAAGAATATTGTAATTCATTTTTCAACCGCTTTGACGTTGCCCACTCCAGTCCAGTAGGTGGCAGATAAGCACGTTCTACGTTTGTTTGCCAAACACTATAAAAAAATCACATGAAGTAGAAGCGTGGCTCAGAAGTGCTCTGAGAGTAGTCTACCAGTGATACCTTGGAAATAATAATAATAATAGTTATTTATATATATAAGCCAAAAATCTCTTTAAAAAAAAAAAAAAACACGTATAAAATATTAGCCGTATAATATTTTACACTCGGGAACATCCCGCGGTATTTATTTGAGTGTGAAAAAAGCATAAAATAAAATAAAAAAAATAACATTATAAAATAACATTTTTTAAAACAAAAATAATATGAATTCTGAAACACAACCATATATTAGTAACATCTTTATTCCGCTTTCAGTTCAATGCGCTAGTGGCAGTACAGGAAGTGATGCAGTGCGCATGTCCAAACGGTCGCGGCAGATTTGGCGTTTGGTTTGAACGGGTTCCTTCAGCGACCGAGACAAACACGCGAGAGAGCCAATAGTAATATAATGTAGCGAAGAAATGGCCGATTTATCTAACCTTGCGGGGTTAGTCTCCGAACCGTCCGGAGAAATAGACTCCTCCGTCTCCTCTGCGAGCAACAGAAGTTTGCGTTTGGCAGAAAAAGAGAAGAGAAAAGGCGAGGCGGATCCCTTTGGTCTCGCTGTGAAGTATTTGTCTCAGGGTAAGTGCAGTATAAAACATTATCGAAACGTATTCCGAAAACTATTTCAGAGGGTTGCAGTTTAATACGTTTTTCGTTTAATTAACTCTTCTTTTAGTAACTCTGATGACGACTTCAAGACTCAACGCTAGGTCTTTTGTTTATCTGTGTGAGGATGTCGTCATCAGATACTGTGTCACATCTAAGTGTCGTCATATAATGACATATAATGTATTTTTTGTATGTTACAGTGGAAGCTGGCACAGTAGTGAGAGGGAATGATGAGCTGGAGAGGAATATGGTGGTGGTGGAGACAGTGGCTCTCAGTAGGGGTCTTCCTCCACCTTCCATCACAGTACTACTGGACTTGGCTCTAAGCCTCAATGCAGGTAATATGGGATGCCCAGATTTCTTCAGCTGTATGTGTTCACATTACAGCATGTCCAGGACTTCATCATGAGAAACATCATAGCAAATAGATCCCAATCAAACACATTAGCAGTTACTCATCCTCATTCTGCTGAGTGCGTTTAGTAGTTTGTGGCAAAGATGCTTACATTCAGTTTATCCAACAGGAACGGCAAACTGTACCCGGGTGCTGAAGTCTCTCATACCTGCCACAGTGGTGCTGCAGGAGGCCATTGTGAAGGGGGTGTCTTGGCTGTGTGTAGGGAAAATGCCAATGAATGCACAGGTAAGGGCTGTCCAGAGTACTTGGTCAAACATTTAATGTGCTTTTGCTTCATAGGTATCAGTCAGATGAAAATTAATCAGTTATTAAATACATGTTATAAATCTTAAGATTCATTCATATATTCAGTTATTGTTACTTTTTCCTTTCATTTATTAATTGTTTAATATTATGTCTCTGTGTTATGGTGGAATGACAGACCTCTCTCTAATTGTTCTTATCACTTTTGTTTTTGTTATTCATTTTATTACATGCATTTTTTTTGTGTATTTGTATTTATTTATTTATATATGTATAATTTCGAACAAAATTGTTATAGTTGTTTTGAAATTATATACACAACTGAATTGTGAAATTGAAATGTTTCCTCTTGTCATGAATATAGCCACTGATGCTGACCCTAAAGGCATTAAATCACAAGTAAACAAATAATTAATTGTATTTTTTTTTGGTCACAATATGGAAGAACAAAATTTGTCACTGCTTCTGTTTCACTGCATTTTTTTAAACATTTAGTTTGTTTTTTCTTTTTTCTTTTAAGGTTCTCTTTGTCCGCTGGGTACTCACTGTTTTTGACTTGATTGACCGTAAAGATGACTTGAGATCCATTTATGGCTTCATTTTCAGCTTTGTGACGGAAGAAAATCTGGTTAGTTGTGCAGTTTTTTTTTTCTAATTTAGAATATGTCCATGTTGTAAGTCTACTGCCATATATTTTATATTTGCATTAAAATGTTTTTCATTTTAATTTACTAGGCTAAGATTATTTTTTTTTCTTCCAGTGCCCTTTCATTTGCCACTTGTTGTACCTTTTAACCATGCGGGAACATGGTGAGTTGTTGACTAAGTGGTTTGTTTTTTTCCCATGTAAATACTGTAATAGTACATGATGTTTTTTGCTTGTTAATCTGATTTTTTATTTTTTTTACACTTTCATAGTTCACCCTTACAGGGTCAGAAAACTGTTGGATATTCAGGCCAAAATGGTAAAGACTATATTAAAACATATAAACACTTGAATAACCTTTATTGTTAATGCAGATTAACTGTAGTGGTAGAATGTTCCTTGTAATTTGATAAGTGTCATGACACTTCCTTTGTGTTTCTACCTTTTTCACATTAGGGTAGACAACCATTTCTAACACAACTCCTAGCGCTCTACAAAGTGTTCCGACCAGACCTAGTGACGCTCTCTCTTCCATCAAGAGTGAGGGTTGGTGTATTCAGTACTGTTTTTCCAGCAGAACTTTGTTCTTCTGCCAGGTGCTTCAGACAATTTTCTGTTTTTCAGACTGGATTCAAGAATCACAACTCCACCTGGAAAGTGGCTCTTAGTGCTGTGCAGAGGAAAAACAAGGGTACTGTTTCAGTTGACCAGAGCCTCAGCCTGAATGTGAAAGAAAAGCCATCTTCCAGAAAGCGGGTAAGAAGTCATCTTTGTAATACTGTAAAGAGCTTTAAAGAACACTGACTTGTCTTCTAATGGCTGTTGTACACATCACAAATTTTAACAGATTCTAGTGCTCTAATAAACACTAGTCTTGCCTAAAATCGGGGCATCATACAGTAAATGAAGCATACAGCATCACATGCTGCCAGACATTCAAATTGATCCAAACACAGTGCACCTTGTTGCCAGGAGACCAGTGACCAAATTGGGATGTACTTCATCCACCGTGTTATGCGGTTACTATTACATGACTTACCAGTGCTCGGTGCGTCGTTTCACAATGCATTTCACAAATTCTCTCCTGTGGCCTCACGTGAATGTAAACTTCAGAATTTTGTCAATAATAGAAGGTCTTTCAGGTACTTTTCACTCAGTGGATGAAAGTGAAAGTGAAGTGACGTGTGTCCAAGGGCACACACGCAATTGTGAACAGCAGTATTGGGCAAGTTGCTTCCAAAATGTATACACTGATTATATATTACTAATTACTGTCTTTTAAAAGTAGTAAATTACATTATAATATCAGTGTCTCTGAATTGCAATGCTTTACAGTACTTTTCGTTAATAAATATAGTAAATAAATATGACTAGACATTCTAAAATATCAAAATGTAACTCATTGTACAAACACAATAGCTAGCCAATAGGCTATTTTGAGCTGTATTCAGAACAAAATAAAATTCTGAAAAGCTGCAATGTTTGCAAAGCTATTTGTGTGTGCATGAGACGTCGGTACATTTGAACATCATCTCAACCATCGAAGATGCCACTTATGTGTTTTAAAATTGGCACTAGTTAACTCTTGGCAACTAGTTTTGACTCCAGATTGGAAATTTTGGCAGAATACTGACTTTGTATATTACAGTTTTAAATTTGCAAATTCTAAAATGATAAGAATAGGGAAAAAAAAGGAAAATGTATTGGTTAATCTATAAACTGAATGTATCTAATATCCATAGAAACTACATCACCTAGCGATACCTGTCTTGAGCTCTGCATTCGACAGCAACTCTAACAAGAAGGTGTTCCGCCTGCAGGAGCTTCGTTCCTTCAAAGAGCTTCTGGAAAACATTCACAATATAGAGGTAATACACGTCTTTTTCTTGACTAGCAATAAAACAGGATATTAATTTCTCAGCTCTTTAAATGCAAAGTGCCATATTGCATAATATTCATGAAATTCACACAGATCTGCACTACTGTGGTTTGGCCACTTAGTGGAGCTAAGCCTTCACAAGACTGATCAGGGAGCATATCATTAAGCCTGCCAACTCTTTGGTTTTACTGCAGAATCTTTCAAAATAGTCAAATTTCCCAAATGTAAAATTAAATTTAAAGTACTAAACCATATATTACACTCTCAATTGGCAGGTCATAAAATATTTACAGATCGGATCTACTGACCTGATAAGCCTGCTTTAATCTCTTTTAGTGGTCTGCAGACATTTATGCTTCATTCTGCTTCACAAAATACTTCACAAAATTGTCATAATCTTATTGCACCACTTTTTAGGGTCATTTTGCAGTCTAGGAAAAGATCGAGGAGGAAGCTGGTGGAGTCATTCATGTGGAGAAAAAAAAACTGTTCAGTTTTGGCCATGGGGAAAGATCATTGATTCTTTCTCACTGTGGCAACCCCATCATTAGAATCAGTCATTTCTCAGCTGAATGATACATTTGCTTGTTAATTACAGAAAGACTCAGCCATGTCCGTTGTCAATCTGTCACTTAGTTTTATTTATTTATTGAAGTCGCATATTGTGAGGCAGCTGTTTGTAGACTGACACAAATTACAGTTTTTGATAAGAGTGAGAATGTAGAATAGTGGAATGTGTTTCATCTAAACTGTGGTACTAAACTGTCAGTTCCAGTACAGGTCTCAAAGGAGCCAAAAGTATGACTGAATTGGTTTATTTGCCTCCAGCTGTTTTGACAGCTCTTGGTTATGATATACGGTGTCTGTGTTGTGTAGATGCATGTTGCATAGCGTATTGCAGCTTAATGTTGAAGTCATATCTTGTTTTCAGCTGCCTGCCCAGATGGGTTCGCTTCTGGGATCAGCTCTGGCTCTGCACTACCTGGACTGTGTACAGGATGAATCTGCCTTCCTGCGCCTTAACTTTTGGCTTGGACACTCACTGCAAGAGGGTAAATTTTCCATGTCGTAATACCATAGGCTGTTCTGAAGTCCCTCACTGCCTTTATTGTTCCCTTTTAAATTTCATTTCAGTGCCATAATGCAGTTTATTCTTGTATGTTCTGGGCAGAGTTTTTGCTATGTCCCATGGATGGGAGTTCTGACAACACTTCTGAAGCCTGTCGCTTCCTGAGCACCATCCTCTTTTCACAGCAGTTCCTCCAGGTACTATCATGCAAAAGAAGACAAGTATTGCTCAATATGAAATTAACCTCGGCAGCCTCAAGGTTGGATGTTTAATATCAGAAACATGTGGCAGTTTATTCCACAAACCCCAGGACATCTATCAATCATTTTGTCTACCTTGCTCTCTCTTCTGCGCATTCCTTCATGATCTCCACTTGTAAGATCCCACGTTGACAGGGGTTGTATTTGTACGTTGTTCTCAGGAGGGATTCTCCAGCACGGAGAGTTTTCTTTATAAGTTTCTGAGTGTGTGGGACGGCTGTCTACTCCGGCCGCAGATCCTGGATCTTCTCAGTGACATCCCCTTGATGCCAAGCTTCTGTGAGTGTCCCAATTACCTCTGCTGCAACCAGAGGAATTCAAGAAAAACCCTCTCTGCTCTTGTAACTCTATGCATTTGATGATTTAGTGACTTGCAGGTAGCATTCCAAAGGGATGACCAGCCATTCCCTCTAATGATAATGGCATTTCTACAATGTTTATTCATCAGATATTATATTTCATTGTCTTGAGCATTTTATTGGTCTGTGCAGAATTAATTTCTGTACAACTGTAACCTAATGTTTCTTTTCTTTATCTATAGACATGCATAAACTTCTCTTTGAGCCACTGAAGCAACTGTATTTTACATCCACAGTATTTTTCAAGGTTTGTTTGTAATTGTTGTTTTCTTCCCTTCTATTTGTTTGTATCAAGGATGAGCATGACTGTGTGATCCAGGTTGTCAGTGAATGCTTAAATCGTTCAGACATAAGTGAATTACTCTTTCTACACAAAGCCATGGCATCTTTACACTTCCTGTGATGCTATTTGAGTGGGGCTGTGATTAGGCTCACAGCAGTTGAAAGCAGGATTTGATTTTTTTTTCACTCTTATCTGAATGTGCCTTTTCACATTGTCCTCCTCACAGTGTAGTGTCATCGAGTGTCTGAATAGCATGCTGGTGAAGTGGCTGACATGGCATTCCGTCAGCGCATCGGAGGGTGGTTTGGACATCAGTCTCAACAGCAACAGCACCATGTGAGTATACCAAAAATATGAAATAAAAATTTACAGTAGTTAGTTGTTTAATAATAATAACCCCTAAGCTTATTATGCACAATTTTGAAAACCAATTAAAAAAAAATAAAATAAAAAGTTTAACCAAGGCCATGTAAGCAGAGAAAATGGTATTAACCAACAATATTATAGCCAAAATATTTATATTCTTTTATCAAATCCTGAAGAAACATTTCAGCGTTATTTCCAGCAGAACAGTCTTGGAAACATGTTGCTTTCTAGTAGCACTTGCAAATGCTGTTGTCTTTAATGTGACTTGCACTTTACAGAGTTCATTGAGAGTTTTTAACGACTCTGTCAAAAACTCACTGTCTTGGAAAACATTGCAGAAATAATCTGAAGAAATGGGACCACACTCCAATGATTGTACTCTTTAAAAGTCTTGCCTGAGGTTTACCACCGCAGATTTCTTTATATTTTATATTTAAAAGAGATCAATGAACTGCTCCTGTGGTCGGGCTTCGTCTGAACCTCGTTTACCCTAAAAGTGTTCTGTGGAACGGTGTGTAATGAAGTGCGGTGGATTTTTTCCCTCGCCTGTCGTGTATTGCTTCTCTCTCGCTGCTGATTTGGTTATTTTTTTTATTACATTACTGAAGTGCAAAGCTGAAGGAGAAATTATGATCAAGGGCACAACAGTGTTTGACTGTGCCGGTGTGCCATGCATCAATGCGATACACCCATTATTCCCTTTTTCGCTCTGGGTCTCTGTGCTGTGCGAATTGTGTGGGTGCCAAGCATAGCACAAAGACACATCTGGTGTGTACTAGGTGTGATTTAAAGCTGATTTATTTTGTACGTTCTGCAAGGAAAACTCGTTTGTCACATGTTATTTTGTGCATGCTTTCAAAAAAAGTGAGTGAAAAGAATAACGCGCTTTCCTTCCTAGGACTATGACCTTGTCTGGCTTCACGGACTCCGTTATGGAGCTGGTTCGCTTTGTGGGACTGCTGGCATCTGAGGGACTCCGTCTGGAGAACTGCCATGTTCTTCTGCTCAACCAGACTCTTGCTTTCTATGAGACGGTACACTCAGCTATGATTAACTTAATTAACATGATGTTCTTGGCAAAGTGACATTAACTGAAGCTCCATCCTGAGTTTTACTAAGATTTATATGCTGATTTTCGTCTAGTAGATTTAGTGCAACAAACCCTGCTGTTAATATCTGTGTGCTAAGGCAGGCATTTTTTTTCTCGTCGTCTCTAGGTGTGTGACATGTTTTTGAAGTACAGTTTGCCTCTGATCATCATGCCTCCGGCTGGGGTTTTCTATCCAGCTCTCTTTGCCACAGATTCTATCAGCGTGGATAGGCTTGGCTACATCATGTACAGGTACTGTATGTGAGCTATAATAAGCTTTATGGGTCGTTTTATCGCTCTGGTCAATCCCAGAGATTTTCTGCTTAAGATGTTAGCCTGGCCATGCTAGATTAAGGGCATCTTCTGCAACATTGAGCTTGGTGAAGGTAAGTTCCTCTTCATCGCATGTGCTGTTCCCATGGCAGTGGGACACCTGTGTGCTGCTGGCTAAACTGAGGGCAACAGCCTGAACCTTCAAATGCATTACATTGCCATGGCATGATGCCTGTAAGCAATAGATGAAGTGAAGTATGAAGATCCTTTCATCTGCTTCGGCATGCAAACCTTTCAGTGCAGCTGTGAAGTCCTTAAAGGGATAGGTTCACTCAAAAATCAAAAGTCTGGCGTTTACACACTATCATGCCAATATGGAAGAATATCTAAGCTACTGCTTTCCATATAATGAAAGCTGACGGGGATTTATAAGCTCAAAAAAAGACAAAGAAGCATATGAAAACTTGTGAAGAACAATTGTTTTTAGGAATCAATTTGCCCAATTGTTTGCTAGGCTTTCATTTTAAGTGTATTACTGTCGTTGGCCTAAACATGCTCAAATAAGTTTAAAATCCAGTATATTCATTCTTTTTAAATTCTTCCAACATTAATTTCCCTCAAACTAAAAATAGATGTCTCTCAAAACGTCGTCTCAATGTCGTCTCTTTTGTTTAAATGGAACAAATAATTCTAGTGTATGTAAGCTTTATTATTAAAATCCTGTTGTTCTGTCTTTTTCCTCAGATACCGGAAGAATCTGACCTTGGCTAAGAAACAAGAGCAGCAGAGAGAGGTAATGAGGAAACTGTGTCATAAAATGAACACATAGCAAAGTCATGAAAAGCCAACTGTGTGTATGCAAGAGGTTTTGTGTCTGAATAATTTACTCATAATGGGTAAATTAGAAAGACCTTCAAGCTGTGCTTTTAAGAATTTACAATGAAGCTCCTGGAGGCTATTGCTGTAATCCTCACCTTACGTGCTGGGGATGAAAAGAGAAATGGAGTCTTCTTGATTGAATCCCAGTGAGACAAAGCATGGCACTAGCATTGCAGTGAATAAAATGGCCAAATAATTTGATCACAGCATTGCACTTTTGTCACTTAAAATATATGGGAAAAAGTCTTTATTAACTCACAAGGTGATTCTTGTCTTGCTCTGTAACCCATTAGATCCATTTAGTGGCACCAAGGTGTTATTGTACCCACAAGCACGCCGTTGAATTTGAATTTACACTTTTTTTTAATTGAGCAGAAAATGTGTCTTGACAGGTATTGACTTATTCATTTAGTTTAATATTTTCTTACATTACAGCAAACATTCCACATTAGCAGAAACACATACAAGGAGTTTAATCGCAACCTTCAAGCCATGGTGAACTCCATGTGGAACTCTTGGTGGTGCATCCCTGGTTCAGATATTGAGATTGACAAGGATCTTATCGCTCTGAGCAAAGTGGCAGAACCCTGGTGTCGTTTTGACCTCATCCACCACCCGGCGCTTTTCAGCTATGCCATCGAATTTCATCAGAGGGTAAGTGAGAGATTCTCACACTAGTGACATTTAAAAGCATGAGAGTTTGTAATACTACAGTGATGCTTGACACTCATCTCATTTGGAGCGAAGGAAAAGGACTCAGCTATGCAAACTAATTAGATGATTTTATTACATCAAGTGTAAAGCCTTGTGTCACTACTGGGGACAGGGCAGCCTCCACTTTTCACTAATAACTTTAGGAATGGAAAAGGAGATAAATGTGGTATTAATGTATCTTTTATAGAGGATCCATTAATACAGAATCACATTTTATTATTCATGGAAGCTGTGTGAGACTGGAGTTTTCATCATCTTTAATAATACAAGTACCTTTTTTGGTCCTACTGTAACATTCAGCAGTGTATTACTGAGGTTTAGAGCAAAGGGAGAACAATTAATATTTATGTGTTCTCTTTATCAGTGTTGGCCAGAGAGGAAGAACGTGGATCTCGGTTCTATAAAGGTACTAACGTTATATCATCTCCCTTTTATTAAAAACGACTTATTTCGTGTCAACATGAGAGCATGTTTTTAATCAGTTATGTTCTGTTGCAATATTTCACAACGTAACTCTTCTTTTCTTGTTTGCAGACCGGAAAGTACTGGAACTGGTATATGGAGTTTCTCTTTAATCAAGGCTTTGATGGTCTCAACAACTTTATTCGGACCAACACTGGGCACAGCTCCACGTCGAATAGTGAAGAAGACGGGCAGCCCAAGAGTCAGCCTTGATGCTGGCAGGAAGTCCAGATGTCATGGGTGTTCATAAAACATGTATATATTTTAAAGTCATTCTCCGTAAGAGGGCAGAAAAGAACCACTTGCATAACTGTAAATACTAAATGTACATTACAAGCCATTTTGTTACCTTCCAGTCTTTTCTAGTGTTGTGTATATTTTTAGCCCTGTTTTTGCTTTTTATCTTTGTGCACAGAAAACAGAAAGCATTGTGATGAATCTTGAATATTTGGAAAAAAAAAAGACTGCTTTTACTGCCATCTAAAAAAACAAAATCCCATTATTTATAACAATTTAAAACTGATGATCAAAGATTGATTTAATATTCTTGTTTTTATTCCTGTAAACTAACTGGGCTATGTATCTTTGATTGACCTGACATTAAAATAAATGCTTTGTTCTCAGATCCAGCATGAGGTAAAGCAGGCTTTTACCTTTTACATTAAACTGGGCTTATCTGGGGACCTGTTAACTTGCAGTGATTTAGAGATTTTGTATGATATTTGACTCGGTGTAATTTTATTTTAAGAGTAATTAACACAACAGATCTATTTTAATATTTCAAAAGGCATGGTTGTACCGATCTATCATTTAAAAATCTGAATTGTTTAAAATTATATTTATTGAATGCAGCATGCATTATTAGCCATTTTTTTTTCTTTTCATTTTTTAATGCAAAGGATAAACATTCTGGCCATTATTAAATCAAACCCTATAAATACTGTTTCTTTAAAAATCAATAAAGACCATTGTTTTTCCACAGAAGCACTGTAAGCATCCCCTAGGTAACTTGGTCCAAGTGCATCCTAGGAAATGTCAGCATCAAGGCAGTGTGTGCAAAGCTCTACGGCTTTACGTTTTACAGCCCGTCTCATAAATGTGAGCGCCTTCAACTCTGCGTGACACATCTTCGTATTTATGAAGGGCTCAGGAGATGCCTCGCGACGATGTGTCCCCTCTCCGGTCCGAGCTATTTTCAGCGCGAGCGCGTCACGATGCCGTCCAGCAAACTTCATCTGGAGTGAATGAAGAATACGCGCACACCTCCGGGATTACAGCTCACGCGTTAATCATGAATCGAGGCAGGTGAACAACTTCAAACGCTGAACTACGCGATCTACCTTGCTCGGCTGATGTCCTTGTTCATGTGTGAGATTATTCGCTCATCGTCGTCTGCCCGATCATCACTTCTCCACTCTCATCCCGCGGCTTTCCTCTTTTCTTCTGAGCGTCCGTGTAAAATGGAAATCTGAAGTGCTCCACTTTCGCAGTTTCTCACCTTTCAAAGAAAAAGGTAGGACTTTATTTCCTGTAGCGTTACTTGACAAGTGTGCCGTGACGATGGTTAGGTCCGTTATATTCCCGCGAAGTCTGTGAAGATAAATCAAGCTGGTAATGTCCGTTAGTATTAATGCAAACTCCTCGATCGGTGGTTTACAAAGAAGGCCTGATGTAAACTGTCTGTCTTGTCTAACCAGTTGACAGGTGACGCCAGTGTAGCAGATCTTATGGTTTATCGTCTTGTACGATGCTCTATTGAGGTTGGAACTGTCGCTTAAATTTTGACAGTCATCTGCCGGTGACTTTATGAGCTGATTTAACGTTAAGCGTGTCCATGTAACCTGTAGGAACGGTTATCGTAAAGAATTAAGGGTTCTGGTTCCCATTCTGGTCAATTCCTCTTTCACTAGCTGTTCTTTTAGTACTTTGAGGGAGAAATATTCACGGGGGAAAGGAATGCAAGGTTAGCCTTATTCCTATTGCGTTGCCCTCAGTCGGTTGGCATCAGAACTTAATAGGGAAAAAATACAATTATTGCTAAGTGTTCATCTGTTTTTTAAGAGAATCCAGTGATTGTCGCATATTAGTCTATCTTGTGCATTTTTATTAAATCCAACGACTTAAAAGTAGACTACAACATTATAAATGGATTAAGTAATTCTGTAAATGAGATTCAATAACAGCTCTAACAGATTCAAAAGAGCTGATTTGCCAAAATGAACGTGGTTATATGTCAGTCATTCATGAATACCGTAAGCGATATGGTTTTGATTCACTTAAGGCACTCATAAGATTCAGTCTTTTTCTAGCTACACTGGTCGTTGATTCTCAGATGTAGAATCAGTATTCGTGCAGAAAACAGTCCA
Organism: Enteromius mattozi; assembly: GCA_032359235.1. Taxonomy (NCBI): domain Eukaryota; kingdom Metazoa; phylum Chordata; class Actinopteri; order Cypriniformes; family Cyprinidae; genus Enteromius; species Enteromius mattozi. The sequence goes on from JAUMHE010000016.1 coordinate 2,299,031, forward strand.
GTAACTTAGTATTTTTACTTTACGCTTTGTTTTTGTTCGGTAGGAATAAACGTCGTATGAATCATTGGTTGATGCAACAAGGTATGAATCGTTTGGAAATCTAACAACACCGGTGGCACTGTATGTTTTGGATTCCACTAAAAAGAACCGATTCATATGAATCATTACTGTCTGAATCAGTTCTAAATAAGAGCACCGTTCGCAAACGTTTGATCGATTTTTGTTGTTCACAGCCCCTGGAAGTGTTTCTAGCTGTACCCTTTTGTTTTTATGGTGAAATTATTAGAATTCAGTAGAATTTCCCTCCTCTCTTCTTTCCAGGCAGACAGTGCTTCACTTTTTGTTTTTATTTAAAAAAAGTGGGTTTTGACATTTGTCTCCGAATCACGTTCATAAATTTTCAATGGTGTGGCACAGTAGTGTAATATGAGGTTGAAGCTTCTTTAAAAGCACTATTGTGACTCATCCTTTTGATGTTCTTTGAAACGCCGACAGCCTTTGGAGCTTGTGGCAGTTCATGCTGAACAGCCACAAAAAGAGGAAAAGTAATAAGTGTCTATCCCTATCTGAGTGTTAGATAGACAGTGATCCTGCTGAAATGATCAAGAGTCATCACTCTGAGTTATCAGCTCATCCTCTTTGTTATTCACATGAGTCATTCAAAGTTTATTCCACTATCACAGTCCTCTTCCCCTTTTCTTTCCCCTGTACTTTTTCTTTTTAGATCACGTAAGTTCACCCGTTCACCTGCGGTCATATTCAGGGTTATAGAGCACAAGAAACATGAGGAAATTTTACATTTGTCATTTCTAGGCCTAGGAAAGGAGATGTCAAAGTCATGGAGGAGTCACATGGAGATTTCTCTGATTCTGCTCTGCACGGAAGCTTAGAAAGGCTTTTTGTACACAAGTAAATGATTTGTTTGAATGGATCGGTGACTTGAAAGTCCTCTTCTGAAATCTCGACGAAAGATACTACCATAGGAATCACGAATAACTCTAAATGGAAATTCTTTTGTCTCAGACTTCGAGAACCATGAATTGTCAATCAATTTTGTGTAATCTGCAGGTACATTTACCAATCATTCAACATTTATTCCTTCATCGCAATCTTCTTTCTTTGTTCTTCCCCAAATCATGCATGTCCATTCCCTCGCTTGCAGTCATCAATGTGAACATGTGATGAACAGCAAGTCTTGAGAGATGACACCGTTTTGAATGCACTTTGAAATGTGTTTTGACACGAACATTTATTGGTGCAGTGCGTGCCACTACACCTCTGAATTGTAACTCATTTTCTCAGTGATTTGTTTTCCCTCTGCACATCATCAGCATGTACTTTTGGACTACATTATTTATTTGCTCAGACAGCGCCTTGTACACAGAGAACTACCAGGGGAAGTTTACCTTGTTTTTTTTGTTTTGCCTCACTTAGAGGAGTGATCTAAAAATGTCATGAGTTCTGGCGACACAGATTCGGCAAGAGAGAAACTTTCTTGAGCGTGTTCAAAGTTTGGTTTGAAGGTTCTGTGTGCCATAATTCAATATGTTTTAAATAAAAGAATGACGGAAATCCCAGTGCTTGCAATGCAGGAAAAAGAGTGGGACTAGAACAAAACCCTAACTAGAATGTGTATCAATACAGTGCCGTGATAAACAAATCTGTGTAGTTTCTTCTAGTTCTGCGAGTTCCTTAGGTACGGGCCATATTATGTTGGTTATATAAATTTGTAATCTTGTTTATTTCCAGTCTGGCTTTTGATGTTTTCGCCGGCAATCCCACGGCCTCAGTTGGCCTTAGTCGTGGTAGGATATATGAAGTATTCAAGGGAAACTGCTAATACAGCTCCGAGCCCAAAGAGTTGAGAAGCAGAGTCACGTCCTCGGTCATCGCAATCACTCTTGACTGGCAGCAGGCTCACTGGTGGCCTCATCCCCAACTATGTTGGAATAAAGCATTTTAGTGCTGTGAGAAACGTCTCGGTAATGGAACGTGTCGGCAGAGTTGCGCCTTTGATCAGCGTCTTTCTGTGCTTTCCCCCGGCCTTGAGACACGTCCTGCTCTCCGGTCGTGAAAAACAGGCCAATCACCCCCCTGTTCCTTTCCATCATCCATGCGCTGAGTTGAAAGAGAGGATGAGCAGACAGAAAGAGGCTCAAAGAATGAGGATAGAAAAGCAATTTGCTAACTCCATAAATCCAGCCACCTAGGGTACCTGACCCCAGAGATAGAAGCAGGAGGCCATTATTTAAACTCGGGTAACCAATTCTCTCCTATTAACATTGAAAGGGCTGGTGTCTGCTGGTTGTCTGCAGTGGCACATTTATGTGTTTTATTTACTGCCTTGTACCGCATGGCCTCATGCGCAGGGCTCCCGAAATCCACCTCAGACTAAAATTCAGAAGGCGCCCTTAATATAAATTGATAAAGGGACACTATGTTTGTTTCCACCAGTCGCAGCAGGATGTTAAATGAAAATAAAGGTGATGCCTGAAGCCTGTTCTCTGTAGTTTGATATGGCTATGTGTGTGTTGGTTGGAGAAGGATATAGATGCAGAAAAAATTAAATAAAATAAAAAATAAAGCACATTTTGTGGGGGTGGTGTGGTGTAGTGGGTAACGCTCTGGGCTGGTGACCAGAAGTATGTTGAATCGATGCTCGTGTGGTGCATACCATGAGTTATCACCGTTGAACCTCGTATAAGACTACTGGAATACACTTTGGATAAAAGCATCTGCTAATTAACTATTTATTTATTTAATTATTTTTTTAGACTGGAAGTACTATAAAAATGTTTGGAGTCTGTAAGCTGCTAAGTCTCTTAAGCTCACCAAGACTGCAGTTATTTATGATCCTTCAGAAATCATTCTCATAAGCTGGTATGGTGCTCAAAGATATTTATTTATTATAATCAGCGGTTGTGTTATTTTAATAATTCTGTTAAAACAGAGTACTGTATTGCTTTTCAATGAATTTCTTGCAATTCTTATGTATAAATGACAAATCGTTTACTAATGATTTTCTTGAAACATCTAATGATGATTTTTCTTTCTGAGGAACCTAGATGTAGTTTTGTCCAGGCAGCTCATTTCCACAGCTTGAAAGTGATTGGTGACCACAGCTGACAAACAGGATTTTTCATTTACATTAAATTTACAGTACATTTAATAGTTTAGCAGATGCTTTCATCCAAAGCGACTTACAAATGAGGAGCAGTCAAAGACTTAAAAAAGTTAAAGGCAATCAAACCAACAAGAGGTCAACAATATGTAAGAGCTATGACAGTACACAAGCAAAGTGTGTGTTCAGGCATTTGTGGTTTACGAGGACACAAATGTGTATAATGACATGGGTACTACAACGTAAACATGGTTTATGAGGACACTTCCTGTGTCCCTGTAAAACAAAAGGCTTAAAAAACATACTAAACATTGTTTTATGAAATTCAAAAAGTGCACATAGTTTCCTGTAAGAGGTAGGTTTAGGTGTAGGGTCAGTGTAGGGCAATACCACATACAGTTTGTACAGCATAAACACCATTACACCTATGGAGAGTCCACGTAAACCACAAATGCAAGTATGTGTGTGTGTGTGTTTTAATAAGTAGATAGAAAATAAATAGAATCAATAGAGCTAGTGTTAGAGTGTTATTTTTTTAATAAATAAAAAAGTAGATAAAATAGAATAAAAGACTGTCCTAGTGCTATTTTCAGTGAATAGCACAAAGCTATTGTATGGCTTCAGTTTATCTGACACACAATGCACACGTCATATGTATCACTTTTATGGTGCTTTTTGAAGCTTGACACCCGTTGCTCCCCATCTACTTTTATTGTATGGAAAAGAGCAGGTCAGATATTCAACTGAAGTGCTTTTTTGATGTTCCACAGGAGAAAAATAGTTGGCAATGACTTAATGTTGAGTAAACAATCTCAAAAAGTCTCTTTTAGGAATATAGTACTCCTTCCAGAAAAAGCAGATATTCTGATGTCTCTTGAGAACAAAGTCTTGTTTTCCTTCTAATGGAAGAGGGACCTTCAATGAACTCATAAGTCATTTAAGGACACAGTTGAATAAAGGGTGAGTAAGTGTTCGATGGGGTGACTGCACTTGAATCCTGGTCACTAGTTCTCTTTTATCTGCCCACTTGTTTATGGAGTGAGACACCACTGTCTCAGTATTACAGATGTGTGCTCTGGAAAGATATCAGACATCCAGCAAAGTCTATCAGCCTGACGCTTCTGTGGCTGAGTGAGAAATGGCAGTATTTCTTCATCCCTGTCATCCGTAGGTACGTTGATGAATGTATCTTTGCTCTCTTGTTTTGTCAGACACGCAGGCACGCTGAGGGAGATTAGACGAGAATGCAATGTAACCTCTTTAAATAAATATTTATAGTTTCTCATTTTTTTTAAACACTGATAAAGGACAGATGGAATATGGAACAGTATACAAAGTGAAGATGCTGACTCGGGTGTTGTTGGCTGTTGTGATTTAATCGAAATTTGAATTGCTCAGTTACATTAAAAACATAATGAGTAGACAGCTTTTGGACAGTAATTTGTAATATAACTGTAATTTCTCCCTTTACATTTGCATGTTTTGCTTAATACATCATGTCATATGCAGTGATATGCTATTATTAATATGCTACTATAATA
>JAUMHE010000016.1:2305235-2329014 GCA_032359235.1 Enteromius mattozi
CCCCCCCCCCCAGCACTCTGCCAGGACACACTACTGTCCCCCATCTTCCCATAATGCTGTGGTGCATTCCTGAAAGATTAATAATGCTCAGAGATTGAACAGGGGATTTGTGAAGAAGGGAAGAGAAGACACTTTGACCTCTGTGATGAAAATTAGTGGGTGAATCAAGGAAGCAATTCTAAATCATTAGTAAAGAATAAATTCCCCTTTGTAATGGGTCTTCAGTGTTGTGCTAAAGAGGATGTATACCGAAGCACAGATGAAAAGGCTTTTATTAAACCATCTTCATCATGGAGAGAGGGGCTATCGACAGAGTATTTAATACTGACAAAGTAACATATCTGTTGAGTGTTGTTCAGATCTTTCACAATGCAATCATGAGATCATGCATAGACGCTCAAAATATACAGCTGAGAACTCTGAACAGTAAGTGCAACAGCTCTACAAAACCCAGTAATCATACACTTGACCTTGCACTTCAGGTGAGAGATATTGGATGACTATATGAAACCTCTCTCAGTCCTCTTTCTGCTCTTCTTTTGTCTTTTTCTTCTTCTCAACCCTGTTATATTAATCCACCCACTTTGTACCAAACCCAAATGAATTAATTTAACTGATATATTGTGAAACAGGTAAGTACATTCTGCATTTGAAATGTACACAAAAAAAAATCTGAAATTCAATCTGGAATTAATAAAAAGGTAAGGCAGAAGAGTGAGAGAGTCTGTTCTTACTATGCAGAGCTCAACTGAAACTAACACAAAGGCAAATGAAGGTTAAACAATTATCTTGAATTCTTTCTCCTTGACACTGGTCAGTATTTGACTGGACAGGAGTGCTAATTACTAGCCTGCAATGTGTCTAAACTAGAGTTAACAAAAAAAAAAATGTTGCACTGCTTTCACAATCTTTTACGGATATACAGTGGTCTCACCCTTGTATTTCAAGGTTGTGTGGCTCTGAGATCTTTTTTAATTTGAGTCAATATTTCATTGTGCAGAGAGGCTGTTGTTAAACTCCCACTTATCAGATCTCATATTTCTGTTGGACTTTCACAGTAGCACAAGCAAACTTTCAAACACAAAGTAAAGACCTCCACTAAAACTTTTGATTGGGTTGCGGGGTCTGGCTGTGAAATAATGTGAGCTGTTTTTTTTACATGCAGAGAGCACTGCAATTATCCATGAAAGGCTTTCATTTCAAAAACAGGCGAGACAAGCTTTCTTTTGAAACTTGTTTCCAATGATCTCTCTCAAAGATGTCTTACACTAATAAGTAGGATTGCTTGATAGTACAACAGCTTGTGTTCTCCAATACCAAAGTTCAAATGTAAGTTCACATTATCTATTGATACTCATACTCATAATTACTGAAAACTGTTTACCAATGCTACAGTAGAAAGATACTGAAGCTTTATTCCAGAGAAAATGTCACTCAACACTCGCTTCTTCTCACATAGTGAAAAAGAACACAGTGTGGACCTTGCACAAATGAAACCTGGAACCAATGAAATGCATGCCAAGATGATGTTGTTTTATACATCTTACACTGTTAGTCTGAAGTTACAAAGCTCTGGAGTCTCATCCACTGTCATCCTATTTGTCTGATAAATTATTACTGAAAACACACAAAGATATTCTATAAAATCTGCTTTTCATACGATACTTTTCCATGTCTCCATAGAGTCCTGGACTCATGGGTTTCAATTAGAGGCAAATAGGAACACATATATGACCTCCATGTGGGGAACACCGCACAGCACTCTGGGTAGTCTTTGGAGTGCTGAGACTCTCAATGTAATTTTAGTAAAACAAGGAGGGGGAATAAGTCATTGAAGGACTATGACCGCCCTTTACCTGAACTCAGTCCCTCAGAAATAATCGAAAGCATTTCCTATACCAAACAAACCACCGGCTCAGCTATAGCGTAAGTACTTTTGAAATTCTGACAGAACAATGGCAGCTTTCAACTCTTCCTGTTCCTTAGTGAATTGTCCATTTAGAACAAAAGGCCAAGAAAAGTTTTTTTTTCTCCTTTTTCCTTTTAATGGATACTTCAGAACCTTAAGAAGTTTTCTAAGCTAGTTTCCTGACCTAGCTTTTATGGCACACTTCTCAAAAAAGACAGTAAGGACGTGGCACATGCTTGTATTTAATTGATTAACACACATCTTATGAGCCTGACTAACTGAGATATGAGCACATCACAAGAGTTATGAACAAGTATTTACTTGGTACAAATAAAGAAAGGGTATTCTTTTAAAGCAACTTTTACTGTTCCAAAATAGAAGTAGCAATAAACATTATAAACAGCAAAAAACAATATACAAAAGGCCAGATTGGTTTCGTCTGACTGAAAGAAAGAAATAATTAATTTTATTTTAAGGATGCATTAATTTGACATTTGTGACAGTAAGTGACATCAAATACTTTTACATTGTTGCAAATGCAACTCTATTTCAGATGCATGCTGTTTTTTTGGACCTTCTATTTCTCAAAGAATTCTGAAATCTATCTCTCTCTCTATATATAACACTGAAAAAGGGCTGAAGCCAAACTATAAGCAGCAACATAACTTTCAAACATTGTATTAATATATTTGCACGTGGCTTCTATGTGGGCTAATGTGCTCTTGATAAATTTAACCATAATGCCATGCTCCCCTCCAGGGGGTTGTGGGGGTGTCCAGCATGCTGGTGATTGTACAGCAGCTGCTATGATGAGCATCATTGCCCACTGTCCAGCATCTGACCCATCACACAGCTCACTGAGATAAGAAGTGACAAGGTTATGTAGAGATTAAAAAAAATAAAATAAAAAAACAGCACAAAAAACCTATGCCCCTTTTTGAACTTTATTCGCACAGTTATAAAGGTAAAACACCATTTCGCTATTTTAATCTTTTAACTATTTTAGTCTTGTATTTTAAGAATTCAGTGGCAAAAATAAAACATCACTGGGTTGGATAATATCAGCTTTTGATAATACAGTTTTGATAATATCAGCTGATCAGTATATTATCAGTTTGTTAAAATATATACACACACACGCAGATTTTAAAATGGGGTAGAAATTCATCATTAACAAGATTCATTGCAACACTTTGGATGTAAAAACACTGGAAAATTTTTGTCATACCACCCACTCTTGCCATCTTATTTCTCACAAGGGTCAATATATTTTACTCACCAATTATACACTAAAGGTCATTTTTTCCCTGAGATGAATGCATGCTAGGAAGGAGGTAATTAAAGCTGAATATATGAATACAGCAAGGCTCAGAAAGAAAACATTATCTTAAACTTCATTACTGATTCCCTGAAGAATCAAGAAATGGTGATTAATCATATGTGCATTTTTTTATTATTATTATTATTTAATATTTATTATTATTATTATTTATTTTTATTTGTTTTACCTAACCTGTTTTCTGTTATATAGATGTAGTCTCAGTTCAAGTCTCAGTCAAGGGAAACTTGAAAGATAAATCACTGTAAAAATGAATGCTGTATATAATGTAGTCTATTTTGTTGAAGTACATAATTACACAAAAAAATCCCACAAATGACTTGAGGAATGACTTGAGAATGTCTACAGTTGAGTTTAGGAAATAAACAAGATGTAGAATTGCAATTCCAACTAAAAAAGTTAATGAAATTCAAAGAAATTCAAACTATTTTGTAACTAAAAACAATCAAATATTTTAAAAATAAACAAATAAATAAATAACAAAAAAAAAGGATAAATATAGTATTTCTTCACAATTCTAATATTTGTACAACCCTGAATTTGTCCAATAAGTAATCAGTTTTAAAGCAAAGCATTTATACAAAATCCCTGGATATAATTCATATTCATTTTTTTTTTTTTAATACTAGTGCTTTGTTTTGCAAATCGCACATGATTTTCAAATACTTAACTAGTTATGCAAATAGTGTTTTAGTAAGCCATTACAATTAAAAAAAATAAATAAATAAATAAAATCACAGGACCATCTTTGTAGAGAGCATGTGTTCTGCTACTGGGAATAATGAGATGTTCGAGTACGAAAGTTAATGGTAAGAAATGACAGTCAATTTCAACCACACGCATCAATTTTTGGAAATACAATTGCATGTCAGTGCCAGATTCAAATATGCCAAGCATACGCCTATTACTAATTTACACATCTATTAGAAATCTGTCACATCTCTATTCCATCACACGTCTAAATGACTGCAGCGTATTCGTCTCCACTCAGCCACGGCAGAGGCAGATCAGACTACTTGTTCAGCGCTGAACTCACTCTCTTTGCCGCCCACAGGCCCAGCCTTGACATCGTAGCAGCTTTTGTGGTTCAAAACCTTTGTCTCCCCGTTAGGAGAGCTTCACATATGCATATGCACTACCAAACCACTTCTCCTTAACCTAAAGTCAATATGACACCACCCTTTACACCCGCTAAATCTACAAAATGCAAGGTCACTTGATGCCTCAAGAGCTTTTATCGAGTAATTGCTTTCAGATTTTCTTAGGTATCATAAATAGATAAGAAAAACTCTTATGAAGAAGAGGATAATTATCCATAAAATATATATTTTACGGTAGATGGTAATAAAATGTTCACCATGTACCTTCATTTTACACAGCGACTGTGATTTTAATGGTGTTATAAAATATTTCCAGCAGAAGATTAGAGCAAAAATGAGACAACTAGTGTGAACCTGAGCTTAAGCATCATCCAGAGGGTGCATTCACACAAAGCTTTGCCATAATTTCTGATTATGCTCTTTTAAGAGTCAATACCCCCTGCCATGATGTTAGAGATCAAGTATTTGTAATTGAGCCCCAGTGCAAAGGGGCCATGAATTTCAGTCAATCACAGCCACAGTTAGCTTTTTACCTCTTACCCAATTAGCAATTACTGTGAGAGGGAAATATCTCCTCTTTAGAGCCAGCACTAATGAGTAATAAACTTCACATAAGACTCACTCCACTGCCTCACATAGCAAAAAGGCAACTTTGGCTTCCTTGGGAGCTGTATGGCACTGGTTCTTTTGATTTTGATAAGAAACAACACAGATGTGCAATAATATCCTCGCCTGGGGCAAAAATCTTCATCCGCTGGAGAAGGACACTAACAATTAACCTCTAAGAGACCAGATGCTATGGCTGTGCTCGAACTCAGAATGATGTACACCTGATGACGATGGAGGTATGATGAGAGAAAAAGAAAAAAAAAAAAAAAAACTGATGAAAGGACATAAGGATGCAACAGGAACACTGATATATGGAAGTTATGCTCTCATTCCACTGACACACGGCCTGAACAGACAACTCATTAGCGGCAATTAGCAATGACACAAAGGTCTCACCCACAAATCACCGGATAGGCACACACGCTCGCTCCCTCTCTCCAAATCTATTCATGCCATATGAAAGACAGAAGCTTTCTTCTTACTAATTATGGATCTCGTTCATTATCTGAGTGAATCAGGCTGCAGTGCTTTGGCCTTTATCCTCCTGCCCAGCTCCAATCAGCCTGTAAATGAGGCAGAAGAAATGAAGCTGATTTCTGTAATGGAAGCAGACCAACAAAAAGGGACCACAAAGACCCTCGGCACTACAGGAAATACTGATTCACCTTTTCTGAGAAAAACAACAAAAAACAGTCTGCAATTTTAATCAAAACAAAGGCAAAATGAAATAGCAACATTTTAACTAGATCTGCATTTCCTAGAAGAAAACATCAATGCTTGTATGGCAGCAACAGAACAGTGTTTCAAGTATGCTTTTAAGCTTTGGTTGTGTGTAAAGCGGCAAAAGAAGCTATCTTTGCAGTTGCAGTTGCAGTTGTCATCATACTTCATATGTTTCTTGTTGCCTAACATCTGTTTATGAATCAATGCAATACAACATCTTTGTAGTGTAGGGAAAAAATGCAAAAAGGAGGATCAATCACAATTTGATATGCTAACTATTATAGGAAGGAACACTGATTTGAATTTATATGCAAACATCACATGCCAAATATCTATAAAAAAAAAACAAAAAAAACAACAACAGCATATATGTCTATACAGCATTGTTCAAAAGTTTGGGGACTGGATTTTATTATTATTTTTTAAAGACACTTAATATTCAGCCAAGAATGGAGAATTAAATTCATAGTTTCAAATTGTTACAAAAAATATTTCAAATAAATGCTGTTCTTGTAAACCTTCTACTCATTAAATTATGAAAAAAATAAGTTACTGGAATAATGGCTGCTAAAAATTTTACTTTGCCATCACTGGAATATATTACATTTCTAAAAATATATATATTTAAACATGAAAAATAAATATTGTCTTAATGCATTTTTTATCAAATAAGAGACTTTGAAAACATTTTAAAATCTTTCCAACCCTTAACATTTGAATGGTCTCATACCTAAATTTTATTTCTAAAGTTTCTAATTAAGGAAGAGGAGGAAAACTTAATCAGAATTTCAAAATTTACTAAAAAAAGTACTGTAAATCTACACCAAAAAAAAAAGAAAAAAAGAAAGTGATTTCCACTGCAGGCACATCATAAAAAATACTATTACTAACACTCCTTGTGCAAATCTACATTATGACTGCATTTGAAGGTGTCTACAGGAAATATTTGGTCTCTTGTAAAGGTGCATAAAAAGTGCCTGTGAGAAACATCCTTCCTGACAGGTTGTTTGATGCCTCCAATGTATCTCTTATCAACTTCTCTTCTAGCATGCTTTTATTTCCCTGATATGATGAAGTGGACCCCAGGAGGCGAAAGCTCGGCAAACCGCAGGAGACACCTTACAGCAGCTTCCAGACAGCCTCACATACAAACCTAATTCGTATATTGTGACAATGAAACCATTACTTGCAAAATCCCTCTGAGCTGTATTTTGACAGCTAATTACGACAGTGATGTGATTTATATTGCTAGTTGATACAGGTTCTTCACTAGATTAAAAAGTAAGAAAGTAGAAGTCCAAAAAGAAGCATAGTTTGTGGATCTTTATCTTTCTACTTCTACATGTGCTAACGTGTCAAAGAAAGGTAGCTTAAAGACAGAAAAACAACTGAGTGGGCACCTCTACAAAAAAAAAAGAAAAAGATTTTCTGAGGTCATAATGCATTCAAGATTATTTTTCAAAACAGCACTAAAAATGTGTTGTTGTTTTTTTACATCTAAAACATCTTATGCGCACACATATACCCGCATGTGCAGCTGAGGTTATTTTTGTGTATATAGGAGGCAAACTTTGACAAAAGACAACATGCGGCCAGTGTTCTGATGGATGTTACCACGTCACGCAGCGCATATGACATTCCCCATTAAACTAATTTTCTCCGCCGTGGACTGGCGCTCACACTAGCTATAAGTCTTGCAAAATGGGAAAATGAAATTCGGTTAAACCTCCCATGGATACCAGCTGATTGATGACTTTGTGGTGGTTTTCTGCCGCATGCAATTACAATCGCAATCAGATAGGCAAAGCCCCCCTCCAGCCTTCTAGGGAAGGTTTAGACAGAGATGTCACAGCCGAGACACAACAGCAGGAATTTGATCTCAAATTAGATGTAGTAGATGAACTCGGCATCTGCGGTGCTGCAGATGGAAGAGCTGTTATCAACAACAATATTCATCTCTAGTCACTTTGGCAAAAATAATAAAGAAGCACAAAAAAACCCACATTTATTCCAGCGCGTCTGGTGAATCACAGCACTGAATGCTCCGGCAGAACAAAGAGGGGACTGGGGAATGATAAGAAGCCATGCTTTCCCCAGGGTTCCTACCAGTGAATTACCTGTCTCACAGTCTCCATTGAACACTTAGGTCCCCGCAGCCCTTTTGTAACTCTGTCATCTTTCTTCACTTATTTTAAAACTGTCGACAGCCTGTCAATCCTCAAGGGTCTGTGCCATCCATGGGTGACTTTCTTGACTTTAATCTAGCTTAGAGCTCCAGTTAGTTGAATGTAACACCATTTCCCCCACAACCTCCTTCAGATGCATACCAAATTGCTGCTAAATACAAAAACCGAGACATTTCAAATCCGCTTATTATTCAATGTCAAGCAGTATCAGCAGTGTGACATGCTTTAATTAATCTAAAACTATTTTAAACAACATTTTTCTAATTATTATAGAATTATTACACATGCAAACCTCACATCATTTGCGAGACTACATGGAATATTTATAAATTAATGCATCACATGGCACAAGATAAAAGGTTATTCAAATGAAGTAAAGTGGAGTCATGCGCTCTTGAAATATACACTTTTTTCTTCAGAAAAAAAAAAAAAGGTACAAAAGTCATCACTGGGGTGGTAACTTTTCAAAAGGTATTAAAATATACCTTTAGAGTACTAATACGTACACTTACTTTGATAATAAAAAGGTCATTCATCCATCCATCTTTTCATTCTCCAAACTGCTTGTCCTCTGTAGGGTCATGGGGGCGCTGGAGTCTATCCCAGCGTCTTGGGCCACAGCACCCCAGATGGCCAGTCCTGAAAAAGTTCATGTCTGTGTTGTTTATCAATCACTGTTATTTTAAAAAAGGTAAAACTTGTCAACATGGTAAACTAAATACAATTAAACTATGTGGCAACCGTCTTTACCAAAAGTAAAGACTGTATTCAAGATGTATATGTTGTCAGTTCATGCATTTGCCATGAATGAAACCCTTTACCTTGGTAATACAAGTGCCATTACAGGAACACATTTACTTTGTCACTGGCAGTGGATACAGACTGACGATCTTGTATTATCTTTTGCACCACCACACCATGTCGACTCTCTCCGGACCTTGGAAATGTAAAATGACGTGAATATTTACTACTGCCTGGAGCTGGGTCAATGAAAACTCTCAGAGTGGAACTTATGAAAGTCACTTTGAGTCATCAGTACCTCCAAATGGCTCAGTGGGTTGGCACTGCTGCTTCTGACAGGTTGTGCTCCCGCTGCCCCTGTGGCCTAGTCCACTCTGCTCTTATTGAGCACGCTCCACTCTTCAGCGCTGGCAAACAAGAGCGGAAGCAGGGGGCCTTGGCCAAGTCCCATCATCCAGCAGCTGTGGCCGTTCCTGGCTCTTTTCTCCCTTCTGCACCCACTCCCTCTCCTCTGACTGACATGGGAGCGGAGAGAAGCTATCCAAAAGACATGTACAAATCAGACCAAACTCAGTGCCAGTGCATTTGCTCTTTGAAATGACACTTTTCTTGGTTTCGGTTTCAACATAAGGAAAATGTCCTCAGAACAAACCCGATGATTAAGCATTGATTGACAACAGTCAGGAAATGTCATGTTTCATGATCATCTATCAATATAACGTGTCGAAATAAGAAGCTCTAAAATAAATTTGTGCAGGATATGGTTTTCTAATAAATAAAAGTTCTGTAATGCTAGCTATAAATATAGAGTAGTAATAATCAAATTAATTTATAAAATGGCTTGGTTATGTCAAGGCACAGTTTCTAAGCAAATTATTCCATTCAGTACCAGCTATATGTTCTGTGCCTTTCAGGGGTTTATAAGCTGGTTGTCCATAAATCTTTTAGCAGTATAGCAGCCTGTCCATGTACTTGCATTTCATCCAAATAAATTGATGGCCAAAAAAGAAATGCTTTATTGTGTTAGATTAATGCCTTTATACACACTGCTCTTATTGGCCAACATCCTCATAGAAATAAGATTCACATTTCTCAATTTACTGCCTAGCAAGCTTGACCTCTTATTGAATTGCTGTGAAAAAAAAGTTTCAATTTGTCCCAATATTCTGATGTACTCTATAGTAAAATAACTAACATGTGGGGTAAAGGAAAGGAAGGCTAGATGGAAGGTTAAAAGAAAGGCTGAAAGGAAGGAAGAAATTTAGAAAAGAAAGAAAAGAACAAAGAAAGAAAGAACTCTCTCCATAAATGGCTTACACTGCATCCACAAACTTTGTAAAGAATTTTTTTTCTTTTAAAGAAGCAAAAAGTAAAGTAGGCAACCAAAGAGAAGGTCAGTGCTCCTGCTGAGAATATGCATGCCTGTGCATGAACCCATCTGAATCCTCATAGAGATTAGGCTAATTTTCTCATCCCATTTGTACAGATCAAAAAAGATGGAGAGGGAAGACGAAGCTATAGACATAAGGAACAAGTCTGGAATGATAGGGCCTCTCAGGGATTACCTCAATCATCTCTCTCTACCTCTCATTTCTCCTTGTGTCATCAGGCATCATTTCTTTTAGGAAGAAGAAAGCAATGATTTAAGGGCCATTTCCAGCAAAAGACTATTGCAGCCAGCTGCAGGGCTCCTGCTGCTGGCCGTACGGCATCTTCCCAAACGGAAGCCGTCAAGCAAAAATATCTGGCAGGCTCACAGAGAGGCAACCTCCTGGGTAATTCAACCTGCTTCATAATTTTCGTATTTATGGGATTCACCTTCAAAATGTAATGTGGCATGTAGGTAGAAGGAGGAGGAGAAAGGGATGAGCTAGACAGGATGAGATTCAGCGGGGAGTTGTAAAACGTGCCACTGCCACAGTCTGACACCCAGACATAGCGGATCTGACCTCTGCGTCCTCACACCGCGCACTTCACCTCCAAAACAGCTGCTAGAAATGTGCTGCTTCAAACATGGCTTTCATTTCACAGCGTAAAAGCAGGCGATGCGCTTTAATAAGGCTATAGTGCACACACAGATGCACAGATGTGTAAAATGTATTTTAAAAAAATCATAGCGTGCTGTTGCCAAGGTGGCATGTTTCAAGGATTTAGACATTGTAAGCGTAATGCTCTGTGAAAGTCACTAGTACTTCATAAAACGGAATATGTAAATATTAAATGGTATATAAAAGTGAATATTAACTGAATATAAAAAAAAATACTTCATTATTTACTTTATTATTATTACCTATTCATGTTTTCATTCATTTACTCATTCATTCTGCTCAAAATACCTTTTTTAAAGAGTAATAACTCTAAAGCTCTAATGCCATAAAGACACAGACAGGGTAGTGTATATATAATGATTGAACTCTGTCTGACATGATCAATCTCATTAATCGTCAAGTAGTTCTCAAGATTAATGTATATCATTCAACGGGTGTAAACAGCTTGCTCTTTTACAGCATATTTAGTTCAAGGCTTGTAGTCCACAAACAAGATATATCAACTAAATACGCATTCCATTTAAAATAAACACTGAAGTATTTCTACTCTTACTTTTCAAGTCTTCAGTCAAATCTTTGGCACACTTGTGCTCTGAGGATCATTTATCCGGTGTGTTGCTGACGCAAGAACAGTGGCAAGCGGACCAGTTAACCTAAATTGTAGTTGCACACTGATTTAACAGATTTTTTAAAAAGAATCATTCATTCATAAATCAGATACCACAATTGCCTCACAGACATAGTATATATTTGTTCAAAACAACAAGGAATATATATATATTTAGAAATGAAAGTTATTTTGCACCACAGTAATTTCTTACAAAGGGCTACTCATGATTCTCAAAAAGAAAAAAGAATCTTTTGAGATTACAGTTGGGGAAAAAAGGTATATCTAAAACGACTATCCATGGTGTTCCTCAAGGGTGTTGTTATAAAATCAAGTGTAGACATGAAGATAAACTGAGAGAGAGGAATTGCATTGGACAACCTGCACAGAATGCTTAAATTTATAACTGCCACTGATGCTGACAGTGGCGGATGTGGCTTACTTGTCCTCCAGCTGTAGAGTTTCTGGGAATGTATCAGAAGGGCACAAAAACCAGATGCAATTAAGAGTACTTTTGTTTTTATTCTAAGCACATGAGAATTAAACATTATATTCTTCATCTTAAAGTGGGTAAGAAGAGGATTCTATTCATTAAATGCCATTTCCTTACGTTAAATGAATAAACGTACTTCTTTGTTACACCATCAAGAATTAAAGCACTGTTCTGCTCTCCTTAGTATCGGGTAATGAGGTGGAGTGCTGTACAAGCTCATCCATCACATTCAATGTCTGTATGTGACGATCATAGCACAGGACAACAGAGGGCTATTCATGCTGCTCACAACGGCTGGCCAAGCAGAAAATGGAGAGAAAGAGGTCTTTAGAAAACGTTGGTGATCTGTGTAAAACGACTGTGAGCGTGTGCCCCTGATGTCTCATTGACATTGACCTTCATAGTCCACCTGCATTTTCATTGGCTATTCTGGGGAAAATTAAACCAGGTTTCACACACAGATACAATTGAGTGCTCTTTGCATCTGTATCCCTTTTAATATGTCATTGTACTCTCTTTCTCACTTGCAGTTTTAATGGGCTTTATTGGCATGCTGAATAATTGTACATTCCTGTGCCAAAGCAGTGCAGCTCAGCTTTGTACCAAGAAAAAAGCACGAAACAGCGTTAATAAGTACTATTTTTATAAAATGGAAAATCAGAGGTAGTTGTCATTCTACTTTCACCTATTTCCTAAAAAAAAAAAAAAAAAAAGAGAGAGAAAGAGAGAGAGAGTACACACATTTAAAATCTGAAAAAAAAAAACGTAATAGGAGTTAAAAATCGACCTCCTTTATAACTGAATTTGCCTGAAAGTGTTTTTGTTACTACTTTTTGACTCAAGAGCTATAGAAAAATTATTTAATATCGATTAATATTTAGGATAACTAATATATAAACCCACTGCTGAATAAACACACCCTGTCATTTGCCTTTTGGTTTAAAACCTTAAAATAACTGTGAAAATAAAATAATGAAATAAATGTTAAATTACTTTCTTCGGCTAACTAATAGTTCATCTGAGCTTTAAATCAATGAATCAGAGAAATTATAGTTTACCACAAAGTGGTAGAAATCATTAGTGGATTTGTACTTGGCATTGTGCATGATAATGAAGCAAATCTCACACAAAAGCATCATGATCTGCTAATGAGCTTCTGGGTAGCTGACAGATGCAGGAGTTGGGCAGATTATACTATATCAGTGAATCACTTTCTTCAGCTGTTAGTGGTGAAATTTAAGCCCTGAGAAATGTTGTTTCTAGACATTAAGTGCAGGAGGGTTCAAGAACAAATGTAACCAATGGATCCATCACAGCTGTCACTACAGACACACACTCGCGCGCATACAATATGTATGCACACAAACATCACAAACAACTCCTAAATCTCAACTAACCCAAGTCTTTGAGCACAAGCTCTATGTTTTTGAAATGCAGACATCACTGTGGTCAAACAGAAAGCTTCAGTTGTCATAAACAGAAGGATCTGGTCTTTGTAGTCCATGGGGGAGCTACTTAGATTGAATTTCACATTTTGCTTATAATCTCATTGTCCACAGGGAGTATGAAGTTCTCTGTGCATTTGGCTGCCTCAGCTCTTATGCTGTTGTTATTCTAAGCTAGCCTGTTAAGTCACCCGTGACCAGTTTATGGCACGCAAGCTTGTCCCCTGTGGCACACACTGTACCTGTCAGTCCAGCAACATGGCAAGGGGTGGAAAGTTCAAAAACATATTCATTTTAGATTTGAAAAACATGAGCTGACAAGTCTGGATAAGGTAAAAAATACATATATATTGTCCACAAAAAGCAAAATACGTAAGAAAATCAAGCAACTGAGACCACTTGAGTCTGCATTTAACTGTAGTTTATTCAAAGCATCCAACAGAGTATTTGTGCTGCGAAATGATTCCGTTGACTTTAGTAGTTTGTGAGAGAAAGTGAAGAAGGTTTGAACATACTTGCTTTGCCAATATTATCTATTTTTAAATAGCCTTCACTGTCAAAATCTGGGAAACAAGTAGGACCCAAAGATAAAGGAATCATAATATTTGCAGAGTTTTAAAATAATATTTATAGCAACATCAAAGCTAGCATAATACTAATGGTAATTACAGACATTTAATAAGATGCTGATTTTACAACAAGAGTTATTTATTCATAATTTTAAAGAAACTGGGACGCTATGGTATGATACTATCTATCAGTAGATCCTGATAATTATGTAGTAGTATCATGAGTATTACATCACACTAGCCTAATCATCATACAGTATTTTATTCTAAGAAAATCTGTGATTTTGGTCCAGCAAACTAAATGTAAGCAACATTGTTTCTTATTTCTATTTTTTTTTTCTATTTGTGAGGTGGAAAGTCTTAATAAAGGGATCTCCGTATGATCAAATGCACAATCAAGCCTTCGAATCTGTCAGCGGATCTGTTTTTATATAAAATCTATTCCGAAAGAAAGACACAAGGAAGTGCATCTGCTGCCCAGGCACAGATTGGAACTGCAAGCATGGAAATATTATCAGATTAGAACGGAGCAGGCAGAGGCATGCGGTATAATATAGGTTACTGTTTTCTCTCGCTGAAGAGAAAATGTCAACCATGTCTGTAAAGTTGTCGACACAAATCTCGGCATCATCTTCCGTGTAGAGCGGAATTGGCCTATTGACACTGAAAATGGGAATTTACTTTTTTTGCACGATGAGCTGATTCACTACAAAGACATTTTTAAATGACATTTTAGTATCATATAAAAAATCAACACAACTCAGCTCCTTTTGAGAGAAAATCTCAAAGAGAAATGCATCAAACACATAGGCTTAAAGAGCAAGCCTTATGAAAAGCCTTTTAACTTGTATAAAAACTACTGTACAACTGTTCGGATCTTCAGGGCCATCTTCAAATAATGCCAAAAATGAAAGATATAACATAAAAAAAGCAAAAATTATAAACATTTATCATTTTGGATCTTACAGATTTTTTGTTGACAAGGTTTGTGTTTTCAATACTATTTATATTCAAGTAGCACAACATTCCCCACAAAAGCTAGTATCCATGACTTGTCCCTAAACCTGAATAATCCTCTGGCCATTGGTGTGGAATGAGTGGTGAGCCTGTCAGCCCCATGCTGGAGCTGATCCCTTCCCCACAAAGATGCAGGGCTGGTGGGACGGGAGAGAGCACAGGTGGGGAGCTGGAAGCATCTCATCTCACTCAGAGAAAGGCAGGCTGGCTTAGCCAGCAGGAGCAGGGTTTAGCAAAACTTGCAAATGCCAGCCAACTACCTATTATTTCAGCCTCTCTTCCATTCTCTCACATATATTTAGACAGTCAAGTTTATTTATTTATAGAGCTCAGTGCTGTTTAGCAAATATGCTAAAAATAAGGTAAGCAGCAAACACTACACAAATAAAAAGAACAGCTTGAGAAAAAAAAAAAAATAATAAAAAATAAATCACACAAATAGCTCTAAAACATACAATGAAGATTTTTAGACTACAGATGATAATAAGTCCTGGACTGCATAGTCTGTGTAACTAACTGTGGGCAAGACATACGAATACAACTAAGAGACTCGATCAGTAAGAAAATAAACAAATAAAAGAATACACTGTATATATTTACACACACACACAGTACATATACACCCACAGCAAAGCAATAGTAACAGCAAAGGTTATCAATGTATCATATATTTAAGTCAAATGCCTACATTTAATGAAAAAATTATTTTTTAAAACATATTTTAGATAAGCCTAATATAAGTGTAGTGATTGCCGCTTGAGCGTTTGGATCCATGTGCAAATTAACTCTTTAATCCAGACAACAGGCAGGGTCAAAACAACAGGTGAACAGGTGTAGAGGAGATTAGACAGAGACGTGGTAGATAATACAAAGTAAAGGGTCGAGGCAGGCAGCAAACAATCAAGCAATGGCAGAATGGGCAGAGGTCAGAGAAACAGGAAAACAAAACAGATCTGAAAAACGCTTCGTAGACAGACTGGGCAAATCAATACTTCACAATTGTTAGTGTGTGAATGTGACAGTTAAATACTGAGTGTGAGTGGGTGTGGTGATAATCAGCAGCTGAAGGTGATGATTAACAAAATGTGAACAGGTGTGATTGTGCAGTGCATGTTGGGATATTAAGTCCATATAAACTGAGTCCAAGGAAGGTGAGATGATGCAAGTGCCCTCTAGTGGAGCTTGAGGGCACTCATGACAATAAGATTGTTTTAACAAAATTATAAATCATTTTTTATAAATTTTTATAATATAGTTAACAGCACAGCTTAAAGAAATATATTTAAATCAGTTTTTGGCATATTGTTAAATTATATTTTTGTCAAAATATCTTTTATTTTTATGTTCAGAGCTTCACAGCAGTTAAAAACAAGACTGCACCACTATATAATTAAAATGCTTTAATTTAGCATTGGCCCTGAGCTGCAAAAAGCTGCTTTCATAGTAGCACTTATTTGTCAGATTTTAGCACTGAATCCATGCCAAACCTTAGTGAAGATAACACCCAGGTTTTTGGCATGAGTGACAAGGACCCTTAATTATTGGCTAAACTAGGAGCTTGAGGAATATAATACCTCCTGTCACTTTCATTTATATAGAAAAAAGCTTTTAGCCATTTATTGCACACAAGGCAATTGAAAAGATTTATAGCAATGATTAGCACAACTGTGTGTCATCAGTATAATAGATGGTGTGTGCCGAGAAATGCAATGCGAGAAATGCAAAGGGAGTGCGTACAAAGAGTGGTAAAAATGGGTTGAAGACAGAACCCTGTGGTACTCCACAGGAAACAGAAATCAATAAAGAAACGTTTCCGTCAGGCATCATTATTGTCTGTGAATGCTGGCTATGAAAAAGTAAACAAGAAGTTACTTTAGTGAATGTTTATATCCACAGCAATTTTTAAAGTGATTAATAATGTGGATGAAGCTGTTGCATCATTCCATAAACTTTCAGTTGCCATGCTAAATGCAGGTATTAATTAAAACAAAATAAATAAAATAAAACAACCTTGGTACAAACTGTACGAGTAAGTACTATTATTCAGGGTTATGCCCAGATTTTTAACCACTGCCAGCTTTATCCTTACCTCAAAAATAGTGAAGAAAGAATATTTTTGTCTAATATTCTGACTGTACAAACACACAATAGTGTGGATGCTGTCAACAGGCAACTACATTCCAAAAAACAAAATTGATGAGAGGATAAACCCACAGAGAAGCCCAATTGTGTGAATCACTGAAACATGCTGAACAACACCTGCAGTTTACTAGCTGACCATCATCTCTAAACAAAACAGACAGACTAAAGAAATAATGAAAACAAAACTGGACATTCTAGAAAGCTTATGTTAATCAAATGAGTTACAAACACACATGTTAAACTTAAGATAATACAGAGCTATTCATTGCACATTGACAAGTTTCTCTAAAACTCACTAATGATGTGCCACCACAAATTACACAACATCCTGTAGAGAGAAAAAAAAACTGCTTTTGTGCAAAATCAGAACTCTTTGGAGAAATCTAAGCAAATCATTTTAACACTTGAAATTTCCCTTAAAATTTAAAATGTGAAGATGTACATGCAAAACCTAGATTGGCAGTTTGCTGACATCCACAACACCTGAACCGCAACAGCATCACATTTATGTATTTACATAGCGAGAGGCGCTGCAGGTAGATTTATCAAACCCAAAACAGCTTCAGGAATGGAATCAGCCTTTTCTAAGCAACATCAACTCTTTAATCCCAATTGAGTCAGCTACTGTTCAAAGGAATTTAAATGGTTCCCACTTTGAAGAGACATCCATTATAGACATCTATCCATTCTAAACCAAGGACATGACAAATCTGACAGCCATATTTTCACTCCGTTGTAGAGACCTGAAGTAGGTTTTCAGTTTATTGGTGCCTTAGCAAACAATTATATCTAAAAACAATTATATGTTTTAAGGCTTCTATAAATACACCTATCTACATACTGTATATATGTACATATACACACACACAGTATTTATTTTATAATATTTTAGACAAAAATTTGTCCTCAAATTTTATTTAAGTCGGAACACTAACACACATTCACACAATTAAATGCAGCACACCTAACGTGCATTTCTGAAATCTGTATGAGGGTGTATTGAGTGTATCCACAATTCTACAACCTCATTCAAAGTTTCACTCATTAAAAAGACTCATAATGTATTCATTGTGTCTGTGCTCTCACTAATTTCCCTCACACAAACCTATGCTCTATGTTAATACTGATCATTATTAATTCAATCAATTTTATAATCATTTGACGAGCCAGAGGCTAAGCAAATCTTAGCCAGACTCGGCTCAAGATGCGCTCTGCATCGCAATTAGCACCGCTGAAATCGTGGCCCAGTAGAGCCCATTTACATGTACGGCTCTGAGGAGGATGGTCAGAGGATACTGGGATTGAAGCATGGAAAACCGTCAGTGTTGTGCCTAATTACGGTTTTCTGAAACAACACTGGCTGTATACCCAAGAGTGCTTGAGGCCCAGGCCTGAGACTGAAACAGAAATGTTACATACTCTTCCATAATCACTAGGCTTTGATTGCACTTTCCAAGATATTCTGCAGTTCATTAACCTATCCCTAAAAACTCCTGAGACATTTAGCTTAATAGAAAGGACATGGCGGTGTGTCTGCCCTGCTCCTGCGTCTAAAGAATAACGATAATTAGCAGCAAGCAAAAGAGAGATGTAGATCTACTTTTCCACTGCATAGTTCAGGTTTAATTTGCTCCCTCTGGGCATAACATTAGTATGAAGTTTGACAGGCAAGTCCTTCAGGTCATCTCACCACACACAACTCTAATGGTGCAACAGGAGGAGGTGAGGTGACATTTTCAACCAAAAAAAAATATATTTACCATCCTGCCAATGTCCACTCACCATGGTGAAATGTGAAAATTGGCACTACGTCTTTTTTATAGGTGCTGTGCAAGAAATTAAATCAGGTATCTTCAAGATTCACCTGAATTTTATGAATAGCCTGTGCATATGATTAAACTAGCAGCTGGAATTCATGAAGTACGCCCACTATGACACAAGCACTGACACACATAATGAAGATAAATGATGCATGATAATGTGTTATCTAGAGGCCCAACGTAGGAAGTGTGTGATTATCCAATGACAGTAGACTTTCCTGTACTGCCATCGAGATGAATTAGATGCTTGTGTGGATGTAAATATGTGGAAACAGACAGAGTGTGACATCATTGCATTCGAGGCTCTTCTGACTGTCAAGTGAACCATGATACCATCTGTTAAATCAACAGTAGAAAACAAAGAATTGTATATTTATGGATAAATGGCATCTATAGATAGATGCGCAAATATATATATATATATATATATATATATATATGTAGTGTACAGAACTTTTCCTACCTGTTCAGTTGCTTCCTAAGAATAAACAAGAACAAACTTTTACAAGGTTAGAATGAAAAAGTGCCGTGCAAATAGATGCTGGACCGATGAGGGGGGCAGATGTTGAATAGTTTGCTAATGTCAGAGGGAGAAACAGCGGCAACGTGTGCCAAGGTACACAGCATTAGGAACAGATACAGGTATACATCCAGTCTGGGCACAAGGAGTTGGAACATGTTGAAGTGGACTTGGCACTTGTGCCAGTGAACAGATGTTAATCCAGGACAGATAATTACATCAGTGAGGGAACAGACATTTTTCCACTTAATTTCCGTCTTTTAAAAAGTGTGACTACTCCCAGAGGAACTTGCTGACAGAACGCCCCCGGACCTGTTTCCTGGGAAGGAGCCCAGGGAGGCTAGCGTGCTGTCTAATAGGTGGGCTTCACAGCGCTCTTCATCTCAGCAGGAGGGTGGGGGGAACGCAGCATGTAGAAGATGGTCCTGTAAAATGTCTCTCTTTGTTCTGCTTTAACACCTCCAAAGATACAAAAGTGCTTGTAAGTGCCAGTACTACAATAACACAGATGTATTTTGTTGGATAATTAAATTGTTTCATTGTGGGAGGCTGCCAGAGTTTTGAAATTGAAGCATTTGTTGTTTCCTTTACTTCAAACACAAATAATTATCTGACTTCAAATGAAAATAGATGATTGTTTACTCTAATATCATTTTAATTACCCATTAATGTAATAAACCGCAATTGTCCCTCTCCAATTTCTGAGTGCTTTGTCTTTATAAACATTGATAAGAAAAAACTTTGATCAAGATATTATTTTAAGAAGCTTAAAAAGAGTCTACACGTAGAATTTCACATACTGAAAGGGAGAGTTCAAATTCATTTTTGGTTTTGTTTTGTTTGAGTGAACTAAGCAATTTTGCTTGAGCAAGACTTTAAAACACAAGTATATATACAGTATTTGATATTTAATAGTATATTTAAATATTATATATCAATTTAATTTGTTTATGCATGTATTTATGTAAATATATGGGAAAACACAAACACGCTAAATTAAACATGTGCCTCCATGTTAGTAACTGATTGATTTCCTGGGTTTAAGGCACTGTGTAAAATATTTACAAAGCACTGTAACAAGCTTTAAAACATTGGTCTCAAACTCAATTCCTGGAGGGCCACAGCTCTGCACAGTTTAGCTCCAACCCTAATCAAACACATCTGACCCAAATAATCAAGGTCTTCAGGATTACTAGAAACTTCCAAGCAGGTGTGATTTGGAGCTGGTTGGAGCTAAACTGTGCAGAGCAGTGGCCCTTCAGGAACTGAGTTTGAGACCAGTGCTTTAAAAAATCTCACTTATAAAATATGATGTCAAATATAGTGCTCGTTTGCTCACGATAGAGTACCGTCAAACATATACAAGTGTGCTTAGCTAACATGTTGCAACTTAGTTTAATCAAGTTTAAATGACATTAAAAAGTACATTCTGTGACTTCACAGGTTTTATGATAGCAGACAAGGGCTGCGGAACTGCATTAAGGAAATTTACAGTCCTAAAGACATTAGGAAATTCATGGCATGGAACCTTGTGATAAATAAAACTGCAATCCAGGTAAACAGGCCTACACTGACTGTCAGTGCTGACAGAGGCCTTTCGTGACCTTGCAAGTGCGTATGGTCACCAAGAATACCTGATAACACCTCATCTAGATAGCAAATGTCCTTCATAAACGTCCTCCCTTGTACTGTAAATGGAGGCTAAGTGTCAAAGAAATATACGGCAATGATTCTCAGGGCTCATTTATCTTTGTGAACAGCGTCTTTCTATCTAATTTACGGCAATAAAACCCTCCCCGGGAGGAGGCTGGAGTGGAGGTGATGTTTATGCTTTTTTCTCTGTTCGTTTACTCAGCAACCAGTGCTAAACTCATTTAAAGCTGCCACCTTATTGATTTCTTCTGTGCAGTGAGCTGACTCACTGGTCACTCTGGTTCCACTACACGGCTATGGAAGTTATTTGACTAGCCATTTACATCACTCTCATTAAGGCGTGCAGAGAAATTTAATCCTCCTTTCATGCCTTTGTCTAACCTGTGAGGGTAGACTGACGCTGCAAACGCTCTACAATGGAGAATAATTAAGTGCAGTCCCCCCTTCTGTGAGGGAAATGAAGTGTACAGTATTGAACCGTGTTGATGGCAGAATAGCTTCAACCGATTGATTAGGGTGAGAACTTAGTTTAATGTCCTTGGAAAGTGCAGCAGGTAATCCATTGAGTTATTAATCTGCGAAGGGCCAGAGAGTTCTGAACCAAAATGGCAAACCTCTTGGGAAATCCCATTATGGCGAGAGTGTTAGTCTCCACCTGTGTCACCAGGCGGTGAAAGGATTTCAGCCCTAATACACTGTAACCCATTTCTCCCCTGACCTCAGGTATTATGCCGTTTGACCCTGAGTGTGATAGAGGGGAATTGGCCTGAGATTTGTTTCCTAATGGAATTCATTTTTGGGTTACTTATCAGCTGTTGAAACAGAGTAAGGACACAAGCGCACAGATGATTGTCAGTGGCCCGCTCAGCCCTGGTGTCATGAGAATGCTTTGCTACCATCATGACTGGGAGGATCGCCGCCAGGGAACCAGGACAGCAAAATAGATTGCGTTTTTCAGAGCTCGATACAACAATGACAGGAAATAATGAATACCATAACAATGCCATTCCAGGATGGTTTTTCTTTCCAAACATTTTGGTAAGTTGCTGAAAAAAATTGACTTCAGCCTGACACTATTTTTGATATCATTAAAATGATGGAAGTTCCCCAGCTGAAGCCCCCAGTCTGGCAAGTCACAAACAGAGAGCTATGACAAATTCATTTAAAAGGGGTGCAGGTGGCAGAGAGAGAGCTGAAAACGATTGAAAACTAAGATCCCTTGCTGCCTGATGTTGATACTCTATGTCAGGACAGTCCATTTATACAATAATACAGTGTGTGTGTGTGTGTGTAAACAGACATACATGCATACAAACATAAACACATAATAAAGTTATAAATATGTAATATATTAAGAAAATAACAAATATAAAAATAATAAAATATAAAATAAATATAAATATGCACTCTAGAAAGTGAATAATAACAACAACAACAATAATAATAATAATCTGGTTATGTTTTCTGAGTTTCTTTTGCTTAAATGGCTGATTGAATGTATATTACCTGTCACAATGGAGGGAAATGAGAAACACCAAAACCATCAAAGAGTTGGTAAGATAAATACAAAAACAAATATAACAATTGGACATATAAATACTACTAAATACTCTGGAAAAAATATATAATAAGAATTATTAATATTATTCATTATTATTGTTGTTGTTGTCATTGTTCGTTTTAGCATTTGTACTAGCATTAGCATTAGTATAGTTACTCTTACTGAGTTTATGTTGCAAAAATGACAGACTGACCGTATATTAAAAGGAATAATATACATGAAGTCAGTCATTAATGGAGGGGAATAAGAAATACTAGAAGCACCAAATAGTCAAAGAGGGGGTAGACAAGTTTAATCACAAATAAAAACCCAGCTGCAGAGGTGAGACAACCTTGCTTGATTGGCAATTAGCATTTAGATCAGATATAAAAGAGGTCTGAAGACTGCCATTTTAATGTGGGGTTTTAAGCCACAGGCGAGTACTAGCTGAACTCCAGGCCAAACAGTCTTGAAAAACAGCAAAGTTATTTAATGGTTGGAACAATCTCAACAGTAATGTGAGCATATGCCAAACATGAACAAACTGTGCTGGCAAAAATAATCACTGTAAGTCTAAGCTCACTAATAGGAACAGACGACCACTTAACAGAAAAGGTGCTAAATGGCACAAATATATGGCCTCATAAATTACTATAGAATTACATCAGCACCTCTATGACCCTGTCACAACAAAATCTGCATGTCAACAGCTTCACAAAGCTAGAATTGTTGGCAATAATGCCATTGGTAAACCACTTGGACAAAACATGGACCAAATGGCCAACTGTTAAACATGGTGGGTATTTGTAATGGTATGGGTTGCCATCTCATGGGAGCTATTAGGTCCAGCGATTGCACTGCACAGTTGTATAACAGCCAAAGAATATGAGGCCATTTTACAAGAGCAGGTGCATTCAGTGCCGCCAATGCCCCTCCATTATGATATTTCTGCATTGCAGAGTGATAATCTTCACATCCACACCCCAGATTCAGATAACATCAGACCTGTTTGGGAAGAAGTGGAGTCGGGTATTTGTGAATATACAAATATATATGCGAGACAATATCTAATATTGTATGTATGGATATTAAATCTATCTATAACATACCTAATACACATTTATTTGTTTGAAAACCTTAAGAGATAAAAGATCACTTTTTTATTTTTAGAA
Source organism: Enteromius mattozi (assembly GCA_032359235.1). NCBI lineage: Eukaryota > Metazoa > Chordata > Actinopteri > Cypriniformes > Cyprinidae > Enteromius > Enteromius mattozi. The sequence goes on from JAUMHE010000016.1 coordinate 2,328,869, forward strand.
ATTATTACTTCTAAAAAATATCCCCTAATGTAGCAGGAATCTAAATTACAAATGTAAATTAATGTAAATTATAGGGCCGGGACTTTAACGCGTTAATTTAGATTAATTAATTACACAAAAAATAACGCGTTAAATTTTTTAACGCA
>JAUMHE010000016.1:2329114-2436087 GCA_032359235.1 Enteromius mattozi
GCGATTAATTTCGATTAATTAATTACAAAGCCTCTAATTAATTAGATTAATTTTTTTAATCGAGTCCCGGCCCTAGTAAATTATTATGACACTTTGAAATAACTATTCATAAACATTAAAAATGAAACTTTATCTGACTCAAAGCCCCATTTTCAGCGGAAATTACTCTGATTAAAATACTTTCTTTTTTATTATCCTTAAGAATTAGCCTATCCTTTGAGTGTGCTGAACTTGTACTCTAGAAACTTTTCTTAGCACTGTTATAAAACAAAGATTTGACTGTACACAATGAGAAAACAGAATTAGAGAAGTATAAATCTAAGGTTGAGCTGCTGAGCTGTTATGGGCACAGTTTGATAGTGAGAAGTGATAAATAACACCTATCTGAAGTGCTGCAGAATGCATAAGACGTCAGCTGAATATTTCAATAAACTGACATAAGCTCTGATTAACAGAGATTCAGCTTAGGTAAAGTATTTCTTTAAACATAGAAAAACATTAACATGTCTTTTGAATTATTGTGTACATTATATAACATTAGTAAAGTGTTAAGAGGATGTGCAATGAGAGCAGGCAGAAAGTAATAGCAACGGATTAAGTCACGCTCTCTTCTCTGTCCTAGATGTGTTGTTGTGTGCACCCTCTACATCCCAAGAGCACCTCCATCCACAACATGACTAAATGATGTCAGCCTGCTCTTCTCCTGTGGCCTGTAGACAGGAATTAAAAGCGTGTCATTTCAAAAGAATTACGGGCCCTGCAGCACTGACCTGATTGGTGACATTCCAGAGTTGCTAAAATACTCCTTTGAAAAATGCATATGGAAAAAAAAAAAACATTACAACCCAGAATAGTTCATAGGAGGACATTCAAAGAGGAGCTGTGATGGTTATAGATGTGTCTTTGTATGTTAACTCTGAAATGAATCGCTCCATTCTTAGTGCCATACCACACATAAAGTCAGAGCATCTTCTCAGCATGCAAGTGATATAGGAAGCATGAAAGTGACGGAAATTGGTAAGCATTAATATTTAAGTCGACACAAAGCAAATCTGCATCTCTTGTCATAACAATGTCAACATCTACCACCTGTCTAACATATGAGAGAGAATCACTGCTCTCTCTCGGCTTCATGATACAAAAGCAAATAAGGGGAGAGTGCCTGTTTTGTCAGAGAACACCTTTCCATGGCGTCCGTGCAATCTGGCATGTCTGTAGAAATATGTCAGACTGGCATGTGGCATTTCCATGCGGTGTTTACTCCTGTTACAAATCAATAGAGCACCATTGTTAATAAGCATGCAATGAAAATCAGTTTGGTGCCCAGTGAACTGAGCTCAGGTTGTCAATTCAACAGGTTGAATGCATATCACATGTTGTTTGAGATTTGTGTGGTTGTTTGTGCGTGTTACACATTATTAAGGGCTTAAAGAGCACCGGTGCCTCCTCCGTGACCATATTCACTCATAAAAACCTATTACCACACACACAGGGAGGAAAAAAAGCCTTTTGAACAGCACAAATATCTGACCAAGAATCTTTGTAACGCTCAGTAGCAGCAATAGGAAGTACCAAGGCACACGGTCGGTACAAGGACTCCTTATTTTCTTGGCACATCAAATTTGAATGTCAAAACAAAAACAGAACGTGTTTAGCTAGACTTTTACCCACTCATGTCGCACTCTCCATAAAGATTATCCTCTTATCTGTCCCCAACAGATTAATGAAGGCCCTAAGGAAGACCACATACAACTACACAAACTCACAAATTAACAAATGCAGCATTGGTTCAACACAACTTGCATGTAATTAACCAATGTAGGAGGAGACTAACGCAGATGAGAATTAGAAATAAATGGCCATCGGGCTTATGTGTGGTCATACAAATGAAGTCATTTACAGTTATTACGGACCTGGTACTAATTAGAGATAAAATGAAGAGTGCATTGTAAATCCAAGTATCCTCTCTTCTATTGAAGAGAGACTCAGTCAGTCCTGTGCCTAAGCCTAACATTTTAATCAGTGCACCTCCAGTGCACAAGGCTAGGCCCCTCGTTGATTATTGCAATTCAATTTAGCATATTAATTATAGCCAGTGGCAAAGGGTATGTTCTCTTTTAGCTAGACTAAACCTGATGAGCCTTTTTTCCACTAATATATGTTTGCTTATCTGGCACCTCTTTAGCACATGTTTACATTGCATTGTACTCTGGGATGAAGTTATCTCAACAGTAACTGTAACTTTGCATCATGTTGCCCCAGGACCTTAGTGGAAATGAGTGGCCAGCGCAGTGGGAATATATCCCAAATTATCCTCCAAAAAGGGATGATAGGTTTAGTGATATACAGCAGGGCTGAATGAGAGATGTGAAGTTTCTTAAGTATTACTTGCTTTTTTCAAGGGAAGCTAATTTCTTTGAGACGTTAACAGCAACTTTATCTAATATTATCTACTGTGACAATATCCTTTAAAATATAATTAAATTCCTTTCAAATAAATTGCACACTGAAAAAAAAATGCAGATATAGTTTTCACATCATAATTGCTAGTAAATTTCTCAATTAACTACAAAGAAATTGCAATTAACACACAGAATTATACATATACAAAGACTAAAGTAGTAGATTCTTGTAATTCAATAATGTTTGTAATGTATTATCAACATTGTTTTTTTTTTCCAGTGTATACTTTTAACAGTAAATATAGTTAACAAAAAAAAATAATAATGAGCCAGAAACTGTGAAAAACCTTTAGAAAATTAATAATAATAAATTAAAATAAGTCATAAAGTACCAAAGGATGTTTGTGTTTGTGAAATACTGGTTCATTATTTGAATTGGTTCACTGAAACTAACTGAATTAACAAATTCACCAAAATAAACTGTTACAAAAACAATAGTTGATTGCTTGAATTTACTTAGCAAACAAACAAACAAACAAACAAAAAAAGCACTAATAAAAAATGTGGATAGGTTATTAGTGTCGCAACTCTTAGATAATAATTGCCCAACACCGATGTTCCTAGTCTTGATTAGATGTTTGAAACACATTAAAACTTTCTGGGTCACTTAGGTTCACCTTTGTAATCGCGCAACAGAAAGTCAAACAAAGCATTTTTTAAAGTGGCAGGTAGTAGGTGACATAGTAACAAAATTAGTGTTAAACAGAGAAGAGTGCATATGTGACGGTGATGAAGTGAACACACCTGCCGTGGCTCTCCATGTGTTTGCGTTAGACCTTTCTTCACTGGTGCCCCCCTCCCGCTATACTGGAGCACCTGTCACCTCCCCACACAGTGGCAGATGGGGCCTGCTTTTTATGTACTAATCAAGGAGGAATTTGCTCCCTCACAGACATGTCACCCATGACCCTTGCGTCTATTCACATTAATTATTCATCCTCAGTGAGGTGAATGCTGCCAAGGGTGGGCCGATAGAGGAGAGAAGGGAGAAACAGAGGCCGGTGAAAGAGAGAGATCACTCACAGTTCCAGTCGTCACGCTAAAGTACTGCTAACCTCAGCGTGTCCGCCCACTTGCCCCACTCCCCCGTTGAGTTGCCGTTAGGGTCATTACACGTCAAACTCACCTGAGAGAGACATCTGAGACTTTGGGGTTGGGGGTGTATTATTGGGGAAAAGAAAAAAAAAACCTTGGCAAGAAAGAGCAAAAAAAAAACAAAACAAACTAAAAGTCAGATAAAAGTCACTGCCCACGAAAATCAATGTTTTGCTTCCTACATTTAATCAATGTAAATAAGACAAACATAGGTCATTTCTCTACTTTTAGAAAAAAAAGAGCAGTTTCTGAAGTGCCTGGTTGTGACAAATCTAAATGTAGCGTTTAGAGACTAATGCAAAATACTGTGCCCACTTTCGGGTCATTCTATGAAAGGCGTCTTTTGCAGCTTGATAAGGTTATAAAGTGCATATTTTGAAGTACTCTTTGAACATTCCCTCAGATAAATAGTGGTAATAAATCGCATAGTGCTCAAAGAAGCCAAACTATATTTCTGATATTTCTACAATTATCCACTTTTCAATAAATAGTTAGAATATTAAATCAGTTAATTACTTTATAAAAGGAGAAAAATAACAGACATATATTCTTGAGTCACATTGTCTAACTAAATTAATTTTAAAAATCCATATATTTGGCATTAATTAAACAAAATCTGATGGAGTATTTATTTTTTTATTTTTTTATTAACCATATCAAAGTTATTTACATACTTTGTTTGAGGTCATAAAGTAGGGTCATGATATTTATGAGCACCTGAAGCTGTACTGCAAACACCCAGCAGACAGCACAGCTGCAGGCGTATGACCTGTAGAGAAATGTTAGCCATAGAAGCTTCCTCATATATCAATGTTAGAGGTCTCTTTCTTTTCTTTCTATTCCTCCCTGGTTGAGGGTGTAATTCACTCCTCTGCAGCTAGTGAAAATCTAAATTGATCCTGGTTGTTTACTACACACAAGCAAAGAGGATGAACATTTTGTAAAGCAGTCTAAATTATTACACTAGTTATGGCGGCAAAACGACATGCTAGCACTTTTCATATGCCGCAGATTGCACATTGCTCTTGCTGTAGCTGGATAATTTATTTAGCTTCACTGATAGGCCTCACTCAGGTCATTAGGAAGCTATTTCCATTTTGCTTTTTGGCCCATTAGTGGCCAATGGAACACAAGGGCAACGTAATACCCTGTCTGAAATGCAAAATTACCTACGTCCAATTTACACTGGTATACCAGTCCACGAAGAGTGCTAATGTCAGATTAAAATTATATATAATAGCGTGGGCCGTGATATACCGAAAACAACTGTCTGTCAAATTCACTCCTAGTCTCGCCCGTTTCCAGTTGAACTCTTGACATTGCTTTGAATTGCTGTCATTACGGTGTTTATTGGACTTTGTGTGCCCTTCTCCTAACATCTTAATAGATGGAAATAGGAGCGTCCACGCTCCATTGAGCTTCAACCAAGTGACTTTCAGCTACCTTGCAGAAGGTGGGCAAACCAGTGGGGAGTGGGCCATTATGGCAATGTTGTGGTTCATTTGAGTGGCGCGCACTGTGAGAGGAAAACATGATCTCTCTAAGTGGCCAGGGAATTCTGAGTAGTGGGGTCACCGGGGAGGAGTCGCCCGTAAATTGCAACTAATTACTGCTTCTATTGAGTCGAGTTCGGCACAACCCTGCCATCACCACACAGACGTGGGAGTGACATTGCACTCCAGCTTCCCTGCGTTGCCTCTCTACAGGCGAGCTGGGCACAGGCAATGCCTCGTGGACGCTGTGATATTCTCGTTCACCTTCAGAGCCAAGAGGAGAGAGAAAGGTGCAACAACATATGGACTACTGTTCTAAGAATAAAGAGGTGACAAAATGGAGACGGTGATCCATTGCACTCATATACAACGGTATGTAATCGTTTGGAAATTATGCAAAGCCGATGGGATAGCAGGTGTGGTATTATAATGCTATACAATTAGCAGCTGCAATATACAATTCACAGCGTACTCTATACAATGTTCATTTATTTTCATTAACAGCAAGAAGAATGAATGATTGCCTCATGCTCAGTTACATCACAACCTTCACATAACAAAATACCCATCCGTCTGAGTAGTATATACTGTAGTTCAGTAGTTTCTCAAGTAGAATATGTTTAATAAGATTTTACTCTATGCAATCACATTTTGTATTATAATCCAAATATCAATTTTACACTTTCATGACAGTATTGATTTTGTAAGCAAACTGTACATGTAAAAACAAATATGTCACATCCATATCCTTACTGAGGTAAAGGTCACACCTTGAATGATTATCCAATATCTGCTCTAATGTGTGAACAAAATGCTATCCAAATACATCCTTAATCCAGACACAGTGTTTTATCTTACAAAAAGTGGTGCAGTGTTGCATGTGGACCAGCGTGAAATGGAAGTAAACACAGCCGTGGACACCCACAAAAGTGTCTTTGGTGTATGTTGTAAGTCTGCTGCAACTCCCTTGTCCCCACTTTCAACTATGAAAACTAAATAAAAGAAATCAGTGTCCATAAAGGGCAGAAGCATCAAAATAAAAGGAGGAAAAAAAGAGAAACATCCTTTGTGTAAGCCTGTGCATCATACTAGAGCAGAAAATCCCTCTCCTCCTTGTTTTCTTCATGAATGATTCCCAGCTCACCATTTCTACAAAATAATGTATCCCACTCGAAGGAGAACTTGGGCTGCATAAGAGGATGGATCTTTTCAGAGGTGTTTACATTCTGTGAGAAAAGAAAACCCACAAGCTACAGGCAGCGGATCAGAGAGCAAAAAGAGGGAACTGTAAAAATACTGAGAGAGACGTGAAAAAAAAATACGGAGGGATAAGGAGTTCAGGAAAAATGGCCAGTGCGTAAGAATGTGTGACAGATTCGTATGTGCCACACTAAATAGGACATGTGAATGATGGTGGAAAAGGAAACTACAAGACTTAAGGGCAACATCATAACTTTTCCCAGCAGCCTAGTGCGAAGCATATTGTGGTTTCCCACCAGTGTTGATGAAGCTACTTTAAAACTGTAGTTCGCCAAGCAAAAACCTCATCATAATTTAAACAATTTAACTACAGTCAAGCTAGCTACAATACTTTGCATTGTATTAACAAGTACCAGATATATAGACTTATGCTATTTTAATACACAAAACACCTGACTGAAATAATTTGTAGTCCTACCAAAATATCTCTGATCACCATGCTCACATCACACACGCTTTGGCCCATCCTCAAAAAACAATTGGGCAAGTAATTTTGCTGTTTTTTTAAAAAAAAACAAAAAAACATTGTCCTTCCAATATTGACTCCATAATTACCATAGATATAATATTGTTCACAGCCTAGGAACTTAAAAACCCAATTATTGCAAGTAGTGTTACATTTCCGACACATGCTTCACGACAGACTGGGCCAGCTGACAAATCAGAACAAACTGAGGTGCTGCAGCAACGAGAAAAATACGTTTTTGAACCTTAAATCAATGTATTCAAGCATTATGAACTTTGCAAATGAGCACAATATGTGGACACAAAATAAAATAATGGATTGTTCCTTAGTTCACAAGAACTACGCGGATGAACGGGTTTACTAAAACGAATCCAAATGCTATATGAGAAAACGGACTGTCTAGAGTGAATTTGATTATTGCTTGTTTTGCTGTAAAGCTGCGGGTGCAATAAAATGTGAAAAAGTAAAGCGATTAAGTAGCATTTTGTAGCAAAAATAATAGGTTGTTAAGGGAACAGCTACACTACTTTTAAAACGAATGAAAAACGTAAAAAATGTAATTAGGTTGTTAGCTTCCCAACACCGATTTCCAGCAGTTTCCTCTGTCTGAGCACATCTCTATACAGCACTTCTCAAAGCCATTTTCACACTGAGTCCAGCACTGCCCTGTTCTCCAGAGGAGGTCACAGCCACACCCACCTGTATCTAAGCATCACATCTCAGCCTCACTGCAGCCCAGCAACAGGCTAACTCTGTCCTTCTCTAAAACCCAGCAGCCCTAAGGCTTTCTCTCTCTGTCCGTCTCTATTTTCTTACTCTTTACATCTCCCTCAGAGAGAAGCTAAATGTGTCAGGAACAACCAGAATACAAATAAAGCTGAGACTGAGATACAGAAACAGGACAACACGGTAACAGACAGAAAATGCAGGAGGACAAGAGAAACCGGGGAGGGAAAGATTGAATGAGAAATGGGACTGATGTGCAGGTGGAAAAGAAGGATAATCGAAGAGAGATGGGGATGTGAGAGTGGAGGCCAGAGCTGATATCCTCCAGCGCAGTCAGCAAGCAAACAGACAGGACAGACATTAACACCTGGTAGGCTGCGGCTTTACTAAAGCCTCTTAGCAAAGCGTGTGTTTAGCTTCCAGAGTATTTCCAGTGCATCTGCATAACAGAGGGGCTCACCCCTAACAAAAAACTGCTGCAAACCCACCCTGCCAAGGTGAGGCAGGCCTGCAGCCAGGCTGTGTCATTACAGCCTGCTAAGTGTTAGTTTGGTAGAGAAAGCGGGTAATTATCTCATTGCCACACTACCGCTGTCTGGAACAAAGAAAAACACATTGTGCTTTATATATTAGGGTGTGTTTACACTTGTAGTTGTCTTGGTTGTTTTGGTCTGGACTAAAAAAGGAAAATGTTATATTTAGGCCTAGTTCGTTTAGCATTCACACTGCAGTTTTTAAAACCGAACTGAAATATACAAAACAAAGCCAAACCTGCTAAGTGAAAACATACCCTAAAGTGGAAATGGCATCACCCACAGCCAGTTTAGCTTCCATAGTATGTAGCGTAGTAGTAATGTGTGAAACAAATTATTCAACTGAAAGAAACATGTATAGAAAAACTCTTGAAACACTTCTCTTGACAAACACAAATGTTAGTAAATCACATTGCGTGATTTATTTAAATTGAAAAACTCCTACAAATGCATGTTTAGTAGGGTCAGGCGTAAAAAAAAAAAACTGCCAACACCTTTCAGCAGTATTTCTTCACTGTGCATCTTTAATAAACCTTGTAATATTTTCTAGTCACCGTCTAGTAAGACATTTTGCACTGGCACAAGCTGTTAGTATATCTGGCCCTTAGTATTAAAGGGGTCATATGATGCCTTTTTCTTTGGAGTGTTACAAGCTGTTAGTGCATACATAAGGTCCCTGAAGTTGCAAAACCAAAGAGATATGGACTCTTTTCACGTTACTGGGTTTCTCTGCAGCAGAAGTCGTCATAGTTGGGTAAACTTGAATAGCAGTGAAAGGGATGGTACCACAAATATATTTTTTTGCATTCCCATTTGCTCAAATTGCAAAAGAAAAACTCCATGATAGTGTTTGCATGACTTCCAATAAAAAGATAAAAATAGAGAGAGACTGATAACGGCAGTCAAAAGAGAGAACGATGTGAAATTTACCATTCCTCTCATAGACGCTGCATTAGAAACACCCTCGCATTAGCGTAAACTATCTTTTTGCAATTTGATGCAAAGGTAATATAATACAAAGAATCGTGTTATAAATGTGCACACATTTAAAAAAAAAATATGAAAAATAAAATAAGACTTTTAAGGGTTTACGATGCTGTTCACCGTTAAACGCGTCATCACAGTCTTGTGAAAAGAGTCCATTCTTTATAAAAGTTGTGATTTGTCCATGTCCCCCTAAAACGGCTCGTTTAAACATGCTGCCACTTTTCTACATCACAGAGTGGGTTGATTTTCATAACACTGCCCCAAAGGAGGCGGAACTTTTATTCTCGCTGTAGTGTTGCTGCTGGTTGCTGGACATGGTTTGTGTCGTTGTGAAAGTGAAATTGCTTTGTGCTTCCAAAAGAGGACATAATTAGAAATCAGTGCTTAAGGTGTATTCACAACACTGTTCCAGAAGAGTTCAACACAAATTCTTTTTAGCAACATAATGTGACCCCTTAAACTGCCATTCAGTGTATGGGTATAGATTAGTAAATTTCTGAAAGTTTAGCTAACTACCATTATTACCTTCAGTAGGATTTTTTTTTAAAATTATTATTACTTTGCTTCTTTGACATGATACTAACAGGAAAATTATTAGATGCTACTGCAAGATGAAATTAAACACTGAAATGAAAGACCTTAATGATTACAAATCTTTTGTATCTTGAATAACTGAATAAATGTATAAAGAAAGTAAACAGGGTACATTCTGATCGCATGCTGGATTTAAGGTCTTCAAAAAAAAAAAAAAACATCCTAACATCTCCCAAGCATCAGAGGAAAAAAAAGTTAAGAAGGCCATAACAAGTCAGTATGCAGACGGAGAAAATTTAGTTTCAGCTATTAAAAAAAAAAATCAGATGAAAATGAGTGAAATGTTAAGAGAATAGTTTCCTTATCAACTCAATTTGTGAACTGCTTTCACATAAGCTTCATGCAAATGTTTATCACTTTCCACAACAATAAGACCAGGAATATATAAAAAGAAGATAACCATTTTGTAGTAATTTTGCCTCTTTAGCTTTCATATACATGAATTAAATATACATATGTACATTCTTTACACATCAGAGAGGCCATGGACACACATTTTTTTCCACATTGAAATAGGGGTAGTCTAAACTCTACCTGACACCCTCCGAAAAGAATTTAATCACTGATATCAAATCAGTATGCAAAGCAGAAGAACTTGTTTTCACCTAATTCAAAACAAACTTTCAAACTTAATCTAAATGCCTGATGAAGAGATTAGCTCTAATAAACCATGCACTATGAGATAATTCCACCCCTGAACAAATGAAAGTTTCACTTGCCAACACAAACTTTTACATTACACGCACACACACACAAACACACACACACAAGGGCACATTATTCATACTGTGACAAATAGCTCTGTTTCTTTCTTCACAACTCTTTGGTCTGTTTTCCCCCCACCATTTTTAAAGAAAAGAGAAAGGCATCAAAGGACAGCAAGCGGTCGACTCCAGCACGGAGGAGCTCAGACTGTCGGTCACAGATACAGCTAAGGTTAATAGATTGTGGATTTACCAAAATGAAAACAATATCATATTTACAGGCTACAGCTGTTTGCCCAGTGCTCACCAAAGGTCTTAATGGTCACGTCGCCGCTGTGCTGACAGTGTTCAAAACGCGATGTGTGTGCGAGAGGTGGGGGGTGATGTGGCAGACACATCTGTGACTGGGTGACCGTGCAGAGCGGGGCACATAAATAGCCCGCATTAAAGACTCCAGAGGGAGAGGCGGCGGCTCTCCCAATCTTCAGTAGAAAGCTAAAAATGATCATTACAATCATTAAAGTGAATTGACAGGCAGCCACAGAGAGAGGCAGGCACTGAATTCCATCCAGCATCTCTGGGATTAGACTGGCGCAGAGTCCTTGTCAGTAATTCTTCAAGACAAATAGCATGGCTCCCCAGACACCACCCCCTGCAAGTTGGCAGGCAGGCAGCACTAATTAGCAGGGGAGGTGTGAAGGAGAAATCATTACTTTATCCACACAGAGCTCACCCCGCAGTCCCTCGTTCAACACGGCAGCAGGGGAACGTACGGGCGAGCGGAGAAGGTGAGAGCAAGAAGTCAAAATGAAGGGTAAACGGCACTAGAAGACTTCTGCAGAAGGGTGGAGCGAGAGAAAGGTTGACCGAAGATGGTGCGGCTTGGTGCCTAGTAATTGCAGATTGATTGCGGAAGCCTGTGGGACATGCCAGACACTTTTTTTTTGCATAACTGAGTCCCCTCTCTCTCTCTCCCTCTCTCTCTCTCCCAGAGCTTTGTCCCCAGCAGTATGATTCATGAGAGTGTTGCTTTTCTCCTGACCCTGGCAGCCCTGCAGCACAAACCATCAGGTACAACTCAAAACAGTTGCACCCTTCAAGATTAATGAGCGAACCCAGTACAGGGCGGAGATGTGGTGCTCTCGCTCTCTCTCCTCCGCTATCACACACAAACACACTCCCTCCCTCTCTCTTCAAAGCTGCTTTCATCTTTAAGTGAGAGAGGCCAACCATGCAACCCACACAAGCTCATCAGGGTCATAGCTTTATGCAGTGAGACACTGATCAACAAGAAAGAGACAAAAAAGAGGAGGTGGAGGAGAGCGGGGAAAAAATGTGTTGGTGTTGATTTACCTAAACGCTTGCCATTCATGTCTGGACACAAATCCCTGCAGGCATACATGGAGAGCCTACATGCTAGCCAAACAGGATTTAGCCTCGATGCTCTCGCTGAGTGGAGACGATCTCCAGGCTCTGTGCTCCTCAACTGCCACAGCTCTAGGAGCATGCTAAATATTTCAGTGAAGCTCAGATTGCGTGCAGGGTTTTAAATGTGTGATCTTTATTTCATGGGGACAGAACGCCTTAAAACCCCTACAAGCAGCCCTGTTGCATGCCCACCATTTCTGTACTGCACTTTGGTTAAGCTGCACTTAAGAACACAAGTTTGAGCTGAATGCCCCTGCAGCTGTGCCATCCACCTTTACTTTTCTTAAAAGATACATAGGACTCACAACTCATAACCTCACAACTACAATCTTTAGAACAACTGGTATTAATATAATACATAGTATTATGGAGTATTAAACGGTGTTAAAATACATTCACACAAACAGTTTCCATCCAAGTTGGCAATTTTATTGATGCAAAGATCCAGACAAATGGTACATTCAAGACACATGAGTGATGTCTACAGTACATATAGAGTATGTATATATGCTATAGTATAGGAACTGTGGTAATAATGCCTATTATAACTCATTTTTAAGTCATTTTCAGGCTTAGAAATAAAACCCGAAAGCAGCATGGACCACACGCAGAACTCCACCATGTTGGCCTGAGTTTGCAGCTGTGTGCACAGGAGAGAGCACAGTGTGTTATCTGTCCAAAAAGAGGCCTTTCAGCATGTATTCATAAAGGTTCTGTAATGGCATCCTCCGGGAGAACTATTGCCTCCATAGAGTAAGAGAATGAAAGAGAGGAAAGAAGAGAGAGAAGAGGGAGCGATGACTTCATCATGAGCAGAATAGAAATGATGCCCCATTGGGGTCTATTAGGGAGTCTTTACATACAATAGAGGACAGTGGGACTGTGAGGTAGGAGATGCAGTAAAGCCCAGGCTTAGTGTTACTTGGGGATCAGTAATGAGAAGCATCCCACATGCAAGTCTGATATCTGGATCTCGCTTTTCTTAAAGTATTGAGCACTAAAAAATAAATAAATATATAAAAAAACATTAAAAATAAGGTTTAGCCTAACTTGGCACAATGCACTCAAAAGAAAGATTAAAATGATGCAAAACATCCCTAAATGGTGCAATGTAAATTCAGTGTAACTCAACTGTGAATATTTAAGGAGGGGGTCCTCTACTATTAAAAAAAGCTAGCTACTAAAAAAAGTAAGTTTGAGAAAGAAAAAAAATAAATAGATAAGTCTACTTAAGAAAAAAGAAAAAATCTTTTCTTTGCATATGGGCTGATTTCATTCCTGCAGTTTCCATGTTGACTATTTGCCTAATTGTGTAAACCGCTCTGGCACAATTTCATGCAAATGTTTTCTGTTTCTTCCATTTGAACAACAATATTCCTGTGCATATTGCACATCTCCATGTGTTTCACTGTTGCTTTTTATTCAGCACCATCCATCCAGTGTAGTGATCAGAGTTGTTGGCGAGGGAGATCCCCTCCCCCTCCCTCATTTTAGTTTTTAAAACACTATTTAACAAAATTATTTGAAATAATAAATCTTTCAAACAAAACAAAACAGGCCAAAAGTCATATTTCTATGATTTTCTGATACCAAAGATAATTTAGTCTGCAAATTAACCTGCATGTGATATGCTTTGTCCAGCATTATTGTTGCTATTGTTTCAAGCAAAGTGTATATTGATAAGACATTGATATGACAAAAGAAGGCACTCCGCCAAACACCACTGATGTTGTTTAACAGACTTAAAATCTTCATTAAACATTCACACCTTTTGCCGGATCCAGATACAGTCATCGTCGTCTGTGAGGTGAAGGAGAGCTGTTCTCTCCATGCTGCTCATTAAAACTAGATTGAAATGGTGCCATTTTCACTTATTGGCTTAATTGTCTGCTTATGTAGCTGGGCCAGATGACAGCGAGGGTGTCAGAGCCAAAGGACATGTTCAGTCCATTCAGACTATTGCCAGATCTCATCACTTATCCTACGTGATTCGTACACAGCATGCTGAGCTGGCCTACAGACAGCTTCAATGAGCTCACTCATCAATTATGAGGAGTGAGGTCATAAATCAGTGCCACATTAATCATCAATCAGTTCCTGCACCCCGAACGGAACCTGAGGAACAGTGGCCCGTCTTTCATGTTCAGTCGTGAGCTCGTTCATGTCTCACGAGAGAGATGAGGACAAGACAACTCCACATACCTGCCTGAGTCTGATGATAAAACAGCTCCAACATCTTCAGATCATCCGGAGTACCATCAAGGGCATCATGAATCCATGCTTTCTCGGCTTGCTTGTTGTCCTAGCAAAGATTTAAAATGAACACATGAATAAAAAAAAAAAAAGCTTAGTGACTTTGTTGTTCTTTAAATAGGTGTAACACAGTTCTGGTACAGTTCTTATTTAGCATGAAAGGGTTAATTTTATCTACTGAACCTAACTTTCAACGATAGAGAATGGTTTATTGGATGTTTAGTTTGAACAGGCATGATGCTTCTTATTACCATGTGTGAGTACATTCACTGCTTAGTGGTAAATGTTTGCTGTTTGTGTATGCATGTTTGTCGGCGAGAGATAGACTGCTTGGATGTCAGTGGCTTACGAGTAGGTGTTGTGGTTGTCACTGCTCCAACTCACTGCATGGTGTTTATATTTGCCTGTGTGGTCGGCATCTGTGTGTTCGGTAAGGGAATTTCGTATATGTTTCACTGAGAGATACTTACCAGAGCATGTGTCCTTTTCTCTGGATCGTTGTGTCTTCTTGAGCTCAAGACCTGTTTGATTGGAGCATTACATGTAGGAGTTCCCATTCATTCTTCTTTCATTTCTGCCAGAGGAAAAATTATATGTTTATTCAGTTCATCAGCTTACAATTTTCAATCTGGTACAGAAAACCACCTATTAAAACATTTTCCCTTTATTACATTTTTCAGATTTGCAGCAATGTTTGCATTGATTTTTTTATTAAAAGAACAATACTATAAGCCAAGTTTGACTATAATAAAGCGGTTAAGCAAACAGCTAGTCTCACTCCTCCGTGAACAGAATAAGAACATAACTCAGGAGAAATCTAAATACAAACCAATTCAATTGCATGCAACTTTAAACAGGTTTCACATTCATTTCAACAGCTATTGATTATACTCATTCTGATCTAGATCTTTAGCAGAAAAAAATCAATAACTTGCAGTTTGAATTACAATTTTTCATTCTAATTTAAATAGAACATTTAAAAACTACAGGCTAGTCTCCCGTAGCCAGACCTTCAGAGGCCGTTTGACCGACATGTCAAACAACCAATCGCAGACCGGTGTGTAAAACTTTTGGACATACTTTTAAAGATTCTGTGTCACAAACATTAAATATTTTACATACTTTTGAAAATCCAGCGTTTAGTGGATCCCGATAAGCACTCGTCGTCACAGTTGTAAACATGACCGCTTTCTTCTTTCGTGAGGGGTTCGGCATCAAGGCATCTTTGTTTCCAGGTGCACGTTAAAAAACGCGACACACATATAGGGGCATTTTTGAAATGAAAGTGATCGTCCTTATTCCCTTGTTAGTGGGGACCTAAGTGAGCAGAGCACGTTTGGAATGCACGGGAGCGCTGTAATTTCCTCATCATCGTTTTAGATGTTATGTTCTTCAGACAAGGAACGAAGCACGATGTGTGTCAGTAGATATCGCTGTTTTAATCATAGACATGTCTAAAATATAAAATGTAATATGTATAAAAAATGTAATTTGCTGACGAACACCTTGCTGCATTTGTTGCCACATCCCAGCTTTAGATTGACAAGTGCTTTCCAAAAGACTCAAGGCTGCATTCCACTCCACTTTTAGATACGCACTGGCAAACTTCCCTAAGCACTTCCCCTCGGGGAAATCCCTGGCGCCATTTTGAAGTGCGTTCCACTTAAGTGGACGGGGGAAGTTTATATGGACAGACCCTCGATTTTGACCGAGGGAGCGAGTTTGCTTCAGATGGACGGAAGTTTGCGAGTGAAGGGCATAAGAAAATGTCAGTACGATACACGATACGTGAACTGTTACACCCCTACATACATATGTACAGGAAATCTTGTAGGCTATAATTTAACCAATCCGACAACGACTTTTGAAACTTCTAAAATGTTTCCACTTTTGTGTGCCATATGCATCAGATGTTTAGCAAACGCTCGAGGGGTGTGACATCAGTGGCTGAGACTAACCACAGGCCCACAGTGAGAACATGTCGGTAACACAGTTTATTTTAAGGAGTCTATGTTACAAATTTTCTTAATTTTATCATTATTATACCAATCTATGACTTGTCCTCTCACTGCATCTAAAACAGTCATCTAATGATTAAAAAGAGCTTGTTTTATCAAGCAACACTTAATAATATCTCCAAAGCAAGGTTGTTTTTTAATGAGATTTTAAAGTTGCGTCCCCACTTTTTGTCAACACTGTCAGACACTTATAAAAATGTAATAAAATCAGGGAACATCAGGGGCAGTTGACACTCTAAAGGACCCCCTCATCATATTTCTCCTTTGCAGAGTACATCACTGTCAGATGGGCTCTGCTAAGTTTTATAATAAATTCTAATGTTAACATTTGCTGTGTCGCAATCATGGTATGTCAACACCATCTTCCAGTTTCTGAGGAAAAGATTGAAAATATTTAGATCATTTTATTCTCCTGAAGCAGGTTCAATTAGCATCTAGCGTCAACAGAAAAACAAAACAAAATGGCTGTTACATCAGTTCTATTTGTTTTGTTAAAGAAATGGCAAATTTGTCAACACCGACAGATGTCAACACTGTAAGATTTGTGTTTTAGTGATATAACAAAATACTTAAATGTGACTCTTGAATAAGAGCTTTATAAGCAATAACATACTCACTGCTTGTTGTGTTTGTTTTAATACAGTAATTAATTGATCCTATGTATTTGATAGTTAAAATGACTAAAAAGTCAGGTTTTCGTCACCACCAGTCAGATGTGTCAACTCCGTCAGATCTGTCATCTCCATCAGTTAAATATTAGGATAATATTTCATTATGATATTTTATATTTGTTGTGGAATTGTTGGTCACATGTGAAAGTGTAAACTGTCTTCTAACTTGAGAATGTTTTGAAATGTTAAACACATCTTGACTGCTGTTAAAGATAAAGTTGAAATTATATTACACAGTCCAAGGTAAAAAGCACAAAAAAGAAAAACATCGGGAAGTTGTTTCAAAGCATAGCTCAGTAGTTAAGAACATATATTCATAGATGCAGTTAAATTTGTCTGAGTACAAGGTTTTATTTTTTCAATTTTGCACCCTGTTTTGTCCCACTTCTCAAGAATGACTGATTTAATTAATATTAGTCAGTAGATTTAAATGTATAATTACACTGTAACAAGGACACCTTAAAATGAAGTGTTACTAAAATGTCCAGTCATTGTGTCTTTAAATTATTTTATTGAGTAATTATACAATGCAATATTAATTAACAGCATGTACCTACCATTAATGTTAGGGTTAGGTTTAGGGTTTGAACTTAATTTTGCACTGTTCTGTTATTGCTATAGAAAGTGCATGGGACATTTAACAAGGTCAGTGTTAAATAAAAGTGCAATTTTTTTATTTATTATACACTTTATTAAAAATAAAGGTGCTTAAAAGGTTCTTCACAGCAATCTCATAGAAGAACAATTTTTGGTCCCACAAAGCATTTGGACAAAGGTTCTTTAAAGAAACATCTCTTTCTTACCTTTTTATAATCTAAAGCTTCTTTCACCACAAATAACCTTTTGTGATACAGAAAGGCAGATGTTAAAGGTTCTTTAACCATTTTGACAAAAAGGTTCTTCTATGGCATCGTAAAGCTCCTTTATTTTTAAGAGTGTAGGCAGGGAAGTTAATTTAAAAAAAAAAATTTGGTTATGCTGTTTAAAAGGCAGAGGTCCATAAAATGTTCGTCCCATCATATTCCTTGATCCGAGGGCTATAGACTGTCCTACCAGCTTGCACAGAAGTAATATGTCATCAGCACATTCCATCACTCTTTTGCAGACTGAGAAAGAATAAAAAACCTTATTACTGCATTTTGTGCTTTATACTGTAATGTTTTCTCACTGGGGAATGAGACATAATGTACTGTAATCTGCATTCAATCCTCCACGAACGCCGTCTTTCATCATGTCGATGGTTGCAATCTGGTCATCAATGTACACCAAATAAATCTTTCACACAATTACTGGACATTTTCACAGCAGGTCTGTGACTTAAAAAAAACAATACAGAAATTAAACACTTATCAAGGTAATCATTTATTCAAATAGTCACCTGCCCTGCACTTTTCACCATGTACCTTTCGACAGGCACTGTAGGAATAAAACAGCTAGCTGGGCATCCCTTGTCGAGCTCAGTTGAACAGCTGGACTGTGGAGTGTTTGGCTGGCAGAGAGAAGGGCACAGCTGGCTTTTAAGAGGAAGAGCTCCTCTTGAGCCTGTGGGAGGTCACAGCCTGCTAGGCCGCAAAGCGCTGCGCGGCAGGAGCCGTGTGTTAATGCAGAAGGCCTGCGCACTGTGTGCAGATGTTGTTCTGCTTCAGCGGCTGCCTCCGTGCACCTCTCTCTCTCTCTCTCTCTCTCTCTCCTCCTTTTTGTCCTGTATGGAGCTCTACTAAAGATTCGCCACTCTGCCCACATCCTCATGGCAACAGCAATCATATAATACCGGCATCATGGTTTACCTTAAATGGGCATAGACCAAGTGAAAACTCTACAAGGTCACAGCATCCTTGGTAATGTATGTTTGCTACCTTTTTGAATGCGCCAAACAGCCTTTTCAAAACCCTCAATTAAGCAGAGCTCTTGATGACAAATAGCTTTTGACCTTTACTGCTAAACACATTATGTGTAATCACTCAAACTATCCCATTTCACAGCATTTAAAACAAACCTCGATACGGATTCCACAAAAAACGTCCTTGCGTTCACCCTTATGTCTGCTCATTTATCGACCACGGCATGCCACGCGGGTTTGGCACTGGTGGGTCTCCATTGTGATGATGATTCTATGGAGAAATGAGAATAATGAGACCGCATACAGACCCTCGGGGCATTGTGACGTGACACCTGAGGAGCCAACAGAAGTCATCAAACAGCGTCGTCAGCAGTGTCCTGACAAAGATGAATTGAACGAGTAAGAGTTGAGTGACATGCCACGCAGTGGGGAAGAGGGGATGGTTCTGAAGATCTCCCACTGTTCGGTGCCAGCGAATGTGGCAAACGACAGCCCCCACAAGTCTACTTGATGTTCCACAGCAGCCAGAAGAGAAGACACCTTTCAGGGAGAGATTAACAAGGTATATTAGAGAGTAGGGAACTTCACAAGTAACTACTTTGACATCTCTTCTTAAAGGGGTAGCACAACCA
The DNA here is from genome assembly GCA_032359235.1 of Enteromius mattozi. Taxonomy (NCBI): domain Eukaryota; kingdom Metazoa; phylum Chordata; class Actinopteri; order Cypriniformes; family Cyprinidae; genus Enteromius; species Enteromius mattozi. The sequence continues at coordinate 2,348,277 of JAUMHE010000016.1, forward strand.
AAAATGAAATAGTGTCATCATTTACTCTACCAAAACTGTACTTCCGTGGAACACAAAAAACACTTTGAATAATGCACTTTGATGACACTGGACCCCAATGAAGATATATATATACTACCTTACTAACTATTAATAAGCAGCAAATTAAGAATTTATTGAGTGAAAAGTCGTTGTTAATAGTTAAAGGAATAGTTCACCCAAAAATGAAAACTCATAATTTACTCACCATAGTAGTTCCACAACTGTATTAATTTCTTTGTTCTGCCAAACACAAAGGAAGATATTTTGAAAAAAGTTTGTATCCAGGCATGTGCATTTATATTTTTCCTTTTATGTTGTAATAACTTTGATGGCCTCAAAAATACATTAGCTCTGCCGTATGCAGAAATCGATAAGCAAAAACCTCACAGATCACAACATTCACATGAATCACTGAACAACAGAACAGAGGTCTTCTTATGGTTTTCTGACTAAGACAAGGTTACGTTTAGTAAAGCTTAACTTTATTCACTGCGTGAGGTGATTTGTAAAGAGAACTGCTCATTACTTTTGACGCTCATTGAGCCAAACAATTCACGGATGTTGCAAACAAGAGGCACCGTTTTTGACCAAATGGTTCTCTTGAAAACATGATGGTTTAAAGGTTATACACGTAGTACTTATGTTTTCTTGTTTTTCTTCTGTTCATTAATTATGTATCCAAATCCGCCCGAAAGGTATGCTCTCTTGATAAACTTCTCATTCTAGATGTCATTCACAAATATGTTTTGTTTGCAAAACAATTTTTGCTTGAATAATTTATCATAAGGGAGCAGAAATATTATCATTCAGGATCTACAACACTTTCTGACACTTGGAGGCAGGGATCATGTCCTTATTCTGACAATGCATGCAAACCTCTGGCCTTTTTAGATGCATTATTTAAACGTATTCTATTGAGTTTCCTTAACATGGACACGGCAACTAATACATAACACTGATGGCACTGACCCCAGACACTCCAGCACTGAGAATAAACAAGAGGCAGGTGACTTTGAGTGATGGTCATCCTCAGACGTGCGTAAGCACACATTCAGCTCAGTCCTCTTTTAACCTTGAGCCTCGCAGACTGAGAAAGTGGAAACAATAAAACAGGTTGACAATAGATCACCTCAGCATTTCGTAAACATTTACACAGTTTTGTTGAGCATCTTATAAGTTATCATCTATAATTCAGGGTAAAAAAGTGTCGTAACTCCAGCAGGTGGTTGGTGATGTAGAAGAGTTAAATGTGAATACAAAATCAAACCGAATGACAGATCTGACGGAGAAACAAAGAGAGTTGCCAAACGAATGAAAGCCTGGGAGTATCTGAAGATCACATAGCACAGCACTGAGTCTGCAAAAGCTGCCTTTTATCTGTGTGATTTTCAACAATTCTTAAATCCCCAGGAGGCTTTGATGATTGGGGGAACACTTGTCCCAAAACCTGCTACTGGTAAATGGCATTAGAGCAGGGCGGAAAACACATGGGCCAAGAAAGAGTCCAATTAAGTTTCAAGGATAATTTTAAGGAACAAGAAAATATTGGTTCACTGTAATAATACATTCTCCATATTATTATTAATTCATTCTCTATACTATATTAAAATATAATATAAAATAATGTACAATTAATAAAATGAATCCATTATTTTACCTCAGTACTGATTATTAAAGCCTTAAGTTGAAGCTTTATTAATTTACGATGCTTTCACTATATGCTTGCCAATATTTTTAAAAACTACATTTATACACATTCAAATAATCTATTTGTAATTAGATTGATGGCTTCTTGCCTCAGTCGATCTGATTGTGTTCAATGCAAATTAAATTTCGATTGAATTGAAGGGGGTGGTGAAGACCTGAAATAACCCAATCAACAAGAGAAAAATAAGCATGTAGGCATTTCGATCCAACTATTTTCTCACATGACTTTCTTTACATCTCGCATCTTGCAAACTAAAAGGTCCAGACATATATATCAGCTTTCTTATGTATATTTACATCTCACATTTTTCATGGTTAGTGGAGGAGTGTACATATTTACTAAAAATGTGCTTAAAAGTAAAGTAAGTATATTGGTGACATTATCAAGGTTGCTGTCTCCAGTTCAGAAGTGTGGCGACTGAGCAATGTGCATGTGCTAATATTTTGTGAGGAATACATGTCTTGCACTAGAAACTAATATGTAAAAGATTGCCACATGTAGTGTACATATAAACAGAAATTTCAGAATTAGTAATCGGATTGGCTTCACTGTTACTGATGAAACTTTGTGCAAGTAAACAAACCTTTTGTGCCGCAGAAAAGAGTGCTCCTTGTCAGTGTTGTGATTTTACAATTCAACCCGTCTTCAACCCAGAAAAGCTAAATTATTCCATGTCTGTTGTTAGAAGCAACAAGGACACAGACAGGGCGGCCGCGACCTCAACCAGACGGAACATCCCAGCCTTATTGACTACTCTGTCACCCGTTCAGCCCGCTTCTGATTTGACATTCCATTAACGGCTCCCGTGGGCTGAGGGTTGACGGCAGAGGAGAAAGCTGGGGACAGCGGGACAGGATTTACGAAGGTGGCGGTCTCACCTCGCTGCTGACCGCACAACTGCACAGGTCATATCCGCATACTGATGTGCGTTGTGCCCTAGTGACTACGGTGGAGGCTGAGTCAGGGTCATATTTCACTTTATACAAATACCCATAAACAGAGAAGCGAAAGGATTCTAAGAGCAAAATCAAAGCTTGAACATCAAAAAAGAGCAAAGAGTGGGGAAAAGTGCTTTGCCAATAAAATTTCTTATAATGTTCCTCATTCAGTATAATTTTTTTCTCGGAAGTTTGTCTCTGAAGTATATCCAGTCACAATTTTTTGGTTCACGTGGAATGTAAAGGGATAAGTTGTTTTCTTTTTATTTATTATACAAATAACATAAAAGCAAAAAAGGCCTAGCTTGCGCTATTCTTTTTCTATTCTATCATTTTCTTTTTCTTAAAAAAAAAACAAACAAACAAATCTTGATAGCACTTGCATATTATTGCTCTTTTGTTGACTTTGATTGTTTCCATTGTAATCAATTTGTAAGCCACTTTCGAGAACTAAAAAGCCACATATTTATTAATATTTAAGCCAAATGGGAAGAATAAGAATCCTCATCATCTTTACTATTAGAAATGGACACTCTTTCAACAAAACAGTGAATAGGGGTTGGACAGACTGTAGTGCCGGTAGGCATCAGCTTTCTATGTTTTATTCTGTCCAGTGTACCATACTGCCATATGAATGGAGCATGCTGCAAACACACCACTGGGATGGTGCAGCCATCATGATATAAATGTGTTTTATTACAACACAGCTGGTGGAAAAGCTGGAGAGACCTTTTTTTCCATTCCTTTGGCCAGAGCATCTTGGCCATCTGGCCTTTCTGAACGTGCGGTGACTGGTTCCCTAACACGCCTGTTATCATACTGTTAAAACATACTGAGGTTGATATATACAGCAAGCCCACAAACACACACAAAATCTTCCCACATAGCTCTCCGAGGACATTCATCTACCTCAGATCTCTGGTTTTTGTGGTGACAAAGCAGCGGGAAGCTAAGCTGCTTGGTTTACGTAGCCACTGATGGATTTCCCTCCATCTCACTGTCTTTCCCCCTCACTTCCTCCCATAATGGGCTCGTGTCATCCCTTGACATCTTTGTTTGCCTAACCTCCAGGATGCCAGTCGTTTACCACACTTACACACACATACCACCAGCTGCGTTCTAACAGTCACGCCACATCACCTGTCCAGATTGGCTGAGGCTGCCATGCATGTAAAGGCAGTTGTGTGGATGTGGAGCCGCAAGTCCCCAGACATTCCTGTTTCTGATCGATAGTTGTGTGTGACTGCGTGTTTTAGCAGCATGGATGGTGTTTATGGGGAGAGAGTTTAGCTCTGTTTGCCTCTCCACTGGAAACAAGAAGACACAATCACATTGGGCGGCTGAATAATAAGCGGGTTTATGGAACGTGGCGAAAGCAGTCTACAGCTCTACATGAAACAGCCATCAGGGTGCCGGCCTGCCGCAGCAGAGCAGCGCTTAATATCAGCAGTCACCTTGTGATGCTTCAAACTATGAGAGAAGGACAGAGAAAGAGTGAAAGCCAGACACAGTGGCCCAAAAAGTGTCTAGAAAAAAAAAAAGCTTATCTTTCACTCACCTTCATGTTATTCCAAACTTCTTTCTTCTGCTGAACACAGAAGAGCATGTTTAGAAACAAAATAGTTCCTGTTCCCCATTGACTGAAACACTATATGACATTATGGCTTTTCTAGGTCTAGGATAATTTGAGAAAGAAGAAAAAGAAAAAAAATTAGAACGCAAAAAAATATCAATTTTAGATATGTTAGCTCATTTTAAACGCCTGTTTTATTTTCATTTTAAATCATATTGGGCCCCTGGTAGAAAACTACTGCTATGTAACAGTAAAAACATTGACATTGACACATCACTTAGAGATGGAAATTGTGTGGTCACTGTGAATTATTATGAATATAAAGTGCTGTAATAAATACAGCGTTATTATGATGAGCATAGGTCACTTACAATTTAAAATAAAATGATAGCATACAAAAATGATTGATTCTTGTATAACGTAATGCAATGATATTAATATGATGCAATTTCAAGTTTCAAAACTACAAGATCTGTAAAGTTTCAAAAACTAGTCTCAAACCCAAAGATATATTCTTTATAAAAGTTAAAGGGGTCATAGAATGCAAAATTCATCTCACAAGTTGTTTGAACATAAATATGTGTTGAAAGTGTGTGAACACATCCATCCCATACTGATAAAAATCCACCTAGTTTTTTTTTTTAATCCCTGTTTAAAAATCCCCTTTTCCAAATCAGTTTTTTCTGAGATTCCTATCATAGTTCTGCACAGGCCCCATGATAGTTGATTGACAAGACCATCTTACTTTAGACCCGGCCTGAATGAGCTGTCATCAGTCCGCCATTGTGTCGACTCCAGTGCAGGGGAAGACAAGATGTCTCCGATTAAGCGATTGAGGTGTTTTGTTGTTGGATGTAATAATTTACTCCCGACATCTGCTGATGATGTAATGTGCTGATTCTGATCTACATAATGCATCCATGTTCACTCGAATCATTTGTGAACCAGCTTTATCTACAGAAGAAGTGAGTATAAGGATTTTATGAATCTTTGCAAATCGCCTTTCCAAATTATGTGCTAGCCAGTTTTACTACTGAAGTTTACAGCCTGCTAGTCACTCCCTGGAAGAGAGCTCATCAGAGCTCATTAGCATTTAAAGCAACATGAACTAGAATGGCTTGATTAAAACTGAGCTGATTTTGACAGTGAAGTAGGTGTTTTATACACTACCAATAAAAACTATGTTATAGTATGTTATAGACTTTTCATTAAGACCCTAAAGAATCATATCAACTCGTGTAATATGTGCATCCCATGACTCCTTGAAGACTCATCCACACCTTCCTAAAACACCTCATTTAACACCTCAAACAAGTCCCCACCTATTGTATTGGACGATTTGCATATCAATGCCCAAATGTTTACACAAAGAAAGGTGGTGTAACATTTACTGTCACTGAAGTATATTGTGTCATGTTGTGGAGACGCTGTGTGTTTCGAGATATGGTAAGGGGCACACTTGAGGTATTCGGCCAATCACAATGCACTGGATGTTTCAGAAAGGAGCAAAACTAATGTACGGTATGTGGAAAAATTTGTTTTTTGAACCACATAAACATATTGCATTGCACCAAAATACACAAAATGATGTTATTTTAAGCATCATCATTATGAATATCCTAATACCTTTCAGGCCCACTGCATGCCTGTTGCATCATAATGTCTGGTTTTCAAAACTCCACATTGCCTCTACAGGACATCAGTGAGCAGCGGTCAGAGTCTTGTCACCACACATTGGCTGTATGCTGGGGGATCAGGCCTGGCATTTGCACCAGTAATGTTGACATGTTTGAGCGTGTGTTTGCTAAAGCAGAGGCAGTCTTGTGGTGAGTCAATCAGACAGCCTGTGACTCATCTGCTCCTCACTTCCATGGCTGACTCTTCCTGATCCTCCACAGATTTTAGGCCATTTGCAATCCCAACATTCATAATATCCTTGTCAATCCATCCATCAATCAGTCCCGTGCAAAGACACTCACTGTCTGGATGTACAGACATCAGCCAATATGCATGAATAGATTTATGCCATGCTGATGTAGTGTCCTTGTTTGATCTGATGTAATACAGGCGGTTATGCGGTGGTTTATCAACGAGATTAAAAATAAATTTGATATGCCTGGACTTTTATGCCTTTGGAAAGCAAAAAAAATCTAGTCAACTGCTTTACAGGTCAGGCTTTGCTAAAAGACTACAAGATAAAATGCATCTTTGACCTCACATCTTTGTTGCATACTCGCATGCTCTGATCTCGTAAGTGCAAACTAAGTCTGGTTTCCTCACAGCTAAAGCGTTATTAATGACCCAGGGTTGAGGTGAAGGGTTTTAGAGTGATAGCATGCAGGCCTGAATGGAGCACCTGCGTTATTTTTTCATGAACGCAGATATGAATGCGTGTGTGTTTGTGTTTTTAGGGTGCAAAAAGAAGTACAGACAGAGTGTGCATCCCTGCTCGAGTGGTCAACACTTTTATTCTAGTGGGTTAGCGCTGTGTGTCTGTGTTTGTGATCCATTGGGAGTACTTCAGCTGAGGGCAAGAGAAACAGGAAACTTTGAGGAGGCTTTTATCCCTTTGAATAAAGCGATCCACAGAAAAGCTTTTATAAAAACTCGTTTTATTCTGGCATCCACTTCTAGGGGGGCACTAACTCAATTATGAGAGCCTTTCCTCTCTTTTGTCTTTTCCTGTATCAGTGAGGTTTAACCCTTTAGCAGCTGTCAGAGATGAGCCAAGCTGAGCTGAACTTTTCACAGAAGATTATCTTCAAGGGACGTTTCAGGGTAAAGTTAAGTTCTATCGATGGCATTTGAGGCTTAATGGCCATTATCTGGACATCAGAAGATAATTTCCACTAGCCACTCATAGATTTTAAAGTAGTGAAACATTGTTATAGCAATGGATTTACAAAGAAAGTTTACTGTACAAAGCAAGTGTTCAAATACATGCTTTCAAAAAAAATATATATATACACATGCTTTTCAAAAATATAGCTATAATTTTAATTAGAGCTAAGAAATACAAGGCTTAACCCTATAGTCCTAGACTAAAATGTAAATCTGACCTGTTTCAACTGAAAGACAATTGAATTGACTGATCTTAAAACATACCAATACCTTTTTTGTCTTAAGATACACACCAGTAATACTTTTCTTCTGAGGAAAGTTTATAAAAATTAATGTCCTAATTGAACTACGGCCTAATCCTGGCTTAGGCTAAGCCTTGTCTATGAAAGCAGGCCTTTATGTGTTAACAGACTAGTGTGATAGACTCAATTGTTTTATAGATTGCTGTACAATCTTCTCATTTTCATGAACAAATAAAATTTGTAAAGAGATTTATTTTTACATAGAACATTTGTAGGCTATAGTAATTTAACAAAATTCAATGATCAAATTAAAATAATTTTCTACTTTAATCAAAATATTGGCAGAAATGCCATTTCTATTCTACTTACATATACAACCTGGACTATTTCTTCAAATATTGAAGTAAATATCATCTCTTCTGCTTTGTCTGCTTCCGTAAACTCTCCTTCCCTTGGGTCAGTGGTGCTGTGGCCTTGCCGGAACCGATGCAGGAGGTCTAAAACAGAAAGTAGTGATCGCAGTGACAGACAGCTCTTCTTTATAAAGACCTGTCCACACGCAGGATGAGCCCTACGGCCCTGAAAGGCTCTCTGGGTGACCAGCTGCCTCAGGGAAAGCCTCAGAACACAGACAGGATGTCACAGTGCTGTGAATCACACTGAATGAGAATGAAGGCTCAAAAAGGAAAGGAGTGACTGGATGGACAGAGTAAAGAGAATGGACAAGAGACATCAGTGCTTCAAGATTAGTGTATATTATATGTGGCCCTGGACCAAAAAAAACAGTCATACACAGCTCGTGTATATTTGCATCCAAAAATGCATTGTATACTGTAGGTCAAAATGATCAATTTGTCTTTTATACCAAAATCATTAGGATTTTAAAATCATGTTTCATTTAGATATTTTGTACATTTCCAACTGTAAATATATATAAAAAACCTTTTTATTAGTAATTTGCATAGCTAAGGACCAATATTTTGATTTCTTTTAGCACCCTCAGAATCCAGATAATTCAATAGTTGTATCTCAGCCAAATAGTGTCCTATCCTAACAAACCATACATCAATGGGAAGCTTATTTATTCAGCTTTCAGATGATTTATAACCCTTGTGACCTTCATTCCTTATAATACAAGATCACATAAACAAACACAGAAACACAAATACATATGATGAATAAAAAGTTAAAAAAGAACAGCATTCAATTGAAAAAGAAATCCTAACAGCATTAAAATTGTTATTGTCACTTTTGATCAATGTAATGTATTCTTGCTGAATAAAAATGTTTATATCAATCAATCAATCAATTAATTAGAACCCAAACTTTTAAAATGTAGCCCATGCTTCCACCCACATACATTCACATCAGAAATTTTTTTTTGGATAATGTTGTCAAACCTATAATCAAGAAGCTGAGAGTATGAGGGGAAAAAGCACCACGTGAGCACCAGTCAGCATGATTTATGGATACTGTATGGCAGATATCTGTACTGTACAGTATGTCCAGAAAGTGAATAGGCTGATTGACAGGGCTTGAATGAAGAGCGATAAAAAAAAATAAAACAGTACTAATATTTACAGACATTAATGACACAGACAGGAATTTATTGTCTGAACAAGACATTTTGTATGAACTTTTAATGAACAATCAAAAACAAATAGTATTACTGAAGATGTTTTTCCCCCTTTTCAACAATTCAATAAATTTTTTACATTGCAAAGCACAAAAAGAGGCTAGAACACTCAAGACTGCATTCTCACACAGATACACACGACAGACAGACAGATGCTTGTACCGATCTGGGGAGATGGATGTGTCAGCAGTCTGATTATGAAACAATTCAGATCTGGAGCACTTGCGCTTCAAGCCAACATGGTGAACTGCAACGATTCAAAAAGATGAACACACACACAAACTAAAGTTGAGTTGAGAGCAGTGGCAGACAGAATGGGCACAGACACCTAACTCTGCATTTCATCTTAGTTTCCGTACTTCAAGATGCAAAATACATCATTATTATGTTGTATTCCCATTGAAAGCCAATCCATCAGAGTGTAAATTGGTGTGGGTGGCTGTGCACACGCCCTGGGTTTATAGAGAAATGGAGCACGGCGTGAGAGCAAAAACAGATGAAGAGTGTGTGTGGTCTTGGTTCATCTTTCAGATCTCCGACAGGGCTACTTATGGGAGCACAAAATAATAAGGATAATGTATTACACACACAAAAAAACCCGCCCCTGCTCTCATTATCTCCCATGATTCTAATCTACACAAAACACAAAGCCTTCCATGCTACAGGCCAGGCCTCCATTCTTCACCTCCAAGTTAAGAGAAATTAGCAAATCTGCATTTGTGCCAGAAAACAAAACAGGGCAACTGATAATTCAACTTCAACAGTGCCCTGGCATCTAATGAGCTTTCAAAGCCGAGGAGACGGAGAAACGAGCCTGACGTCTGCACAAAACAGAGCGTCTTGTAAAATTAGCCTGCCTTTAATGACCGGCTCGCTACAAATGCATCAGTGCTCAAAACAGAAAACACTACCATGCCAGATCACTTGTTGGCCATTGCATCTTGTCTTTTTTTTAAATCCTCCATCTGTGTCTGTGAATTAGCGAGCAGACACAGAGCAGAAGCAGACATTAAAACTTACTCTAACAAACAAATTGCACATGGCCTGGTCTGCTAGTGAAAGCAGAATCATATCCTAACAAATCTCCCTCCAAATGCACAGATGCAAAGATGAATGGACAGACGCATGCATGCATGCCTGTACACGTGCACACACTCCAGAGAGAGGAAGGGATGGGAACATTTCAACTATTCCATTACAGTGTTACCCAGAAGACGGCTCCCCTGCGGCGGCGTTACACTCCGAACATGGCCAGAGACGCTCACAGTTCAGAGTTTAAAAAAAGAAAGTGTCTTTCTGTTCTCTAAAAGGCAGACTGACGGAGAGACAGCGAGGATTGTGACAGAGAGATGGAGAAATAACAAAGGGGCATCATTGCCTTCTCCATCTCTAACCACAGTGAAACCAAATGTCAGCCGTCAAAAGAACAATGAAAATAATGCTGTATATTGTACAGCAGTTTATATTTAGCTTTGTAAATGATGATTTCCAGCATAATTCAGTCGAACTGAAGCAGACAAACAACACGTGCATGCTTAGTGTGAAGTGAAGGAAAGACAGAGAGCAAACAATACAAAAGAGCACTTCAAACAAACGACAGAGTGCTGTTATCTTCTTCTGACGGTAGTTTTACTTCGCAAACCCATCAATTCAGCAACTGAATAAATGCTATTCTCATGACAAAAAGCAAATAAAACCAGTTCCAGTCTGTTTATTGAGTGCAAGTTACATTGAAGTTACACTGAATTATAATTGCTATAAAGCAGAGCTGGTGATTTTCTGCTTGTAAGCAAACCCACTGGAGATCAGTTTCAATAGCATCAAGATAGTTAACGTTACACCAGAAGTGGTGCAACATTTCCAGCGTCTGTAATTTATCTGATCTTAAGGCCTGTTCACACCAAGGATGATAACTATAAAGATACAGAGGCACAAAGAAACAATATTGTTGAAATCACTTTCAGAATGATTTTTCTCCAGGTAATGAATGACAGCATGAGAACACCATGGCTTGTTGGATGTAGCAACAGTATCTAAGGGGGTCAGGTCTCTGCAAAGGGATCCTTATGTGTACTGAAAATGAATATTCTGCACAGTGTGATCACAGTCAGTCAGAATATGTTTCATGTTTAATATATAGTATATATTTACAGATTTTGGACTAGTGGGATTTGACTGTGGATGGATCTACCTAGCACAATGAGCAAGTTTTGCACAGAATCAATTATTGATGAAATGTCAAACTCGATGCAACAGCGGCTACAGTTTTCAGGCATCAGAGTTAAAATGTTAAGACTAAAATATTAGTCTAATAACTCCAATTTTCTTTTTTATGTATATGAATAATGTGTGAATGGCCCACCCACCCAGATCAGTATGATCTCTATAATATATGATTTTAATCATATTTTTTGAACATTTATTCAGCTAAAAATGGAAAGAAAAGGATGTTGGTGGAATGAAATTGCAGGTACACTGTACTAAAGTTTCTTATTCATCTTCATGTTAAAGCAGCTGTATTTCATATATCCAAGAAAAGAAACTCGACAGACTGGTTGTTTATGGAATGTTCACCTGTCTGCATGAGTCTATCGAAATCATGCGACTGACCAAATGTCCTGATGTTTGGCGTGTTAAGTTCTGACAAAACCATTCCAAATTTTCAGACAGAGACAGCGTTTAGTGCTTTAGGGGCTGGTTAGGACACAGCGTGAGTCTGCATTAAGAGAAGGCATAATTCATAACTCATTATGGAAATAAAAGAGACACTTTTTTTTTTTTTTTTTTGAGAAAGTGGTTATTATTTAGTATGATATTCTGTTACATACTCATGAACATTGTGCATAACCATTTTCACTTTTTTTTTGTCACAGATAAAAATAAAAGATGTTACAAATATAAATTGCTTATAAGACAATAAACACAATGTCAAGGAAAAAAAGGCAGGGCTATGGAGTCTTATATTACCTAAAAAATGAAACTATGTCCTGAGACAGTTGCAGTTGTTCTCACCCATTTAACTTTGATATTGTTCCAAGCGCCAATTATAATGTGAGGGAATAAGAGAGAACTAGAAGAGACTTTGGAGAGAATGGAGATTGAATCACTTGTCAAGAGCGGTTACCGTACATGCAAGCAGTCTATTTTGGCAATGATATGCAAAGAAATCACAAATTAAAAGATCGCTTCAGGTCTATATTTAACAAGTTAAAGTGCACCATCATACAATCTGAACCGAGAATATCGAACAAATGTGAATAAATGAGACAGCAGAGAACCCAAATTGGCACTAGTAACTTCATATTTTCTTGCCTGCTTCTGGTCTCTGCCTAACATCCAATTAAAATATTGGATCTGACTAAAAAATGTTACACAGTCAGTCACCTGCAGACTCTAACCTGCATTAGGATATACTCTCTATCAAATACACAACACATATATTAGCCTATAGTAATACACAAGTTTAACACCAATATCACAGATGGAGAGGAAGATCATTGGTATAAAACAACGTTTTCTTAGGAAAGAGGGGGAAAAAAGTCTATAAATTACACAATTTTGAAAAAAATTTCATAAACATTTGATATTAGCGTTGTAAAAATGATGACATCCCTAAGCCCTACATCTCTTTAGAGTCTGAATGGTTGCTAGTTTCAGTCTTGTGTACGTGATTCATCACTTTAGTTTCATATTGAAAATCTTAGTCTGATTTAAATGAAAATCCCCCGTTTTTCATTATTTTTTTATAATCATATGAAATCTCAGTATAGTAACTTTTTTACCTCATGAAAGTTTGGCACATTTATCAAAACCGGAAAAAAAGATCTACCCAAAAAAGATTACAAAAATTCTCTGGTGCCAGTGCCAGTCACATAATATACGTAACTGGAGTCTGACTGGGAAATAACAATGCATGTTGAAGGTGTCTGCACTGACAGTGTGTGGATGCTGTAATTACCATTAACATGAGTTTAAAATAACCGATAGTGAGAGCCGTGAGAGCCGAGCACAGCTTCTGTTGTGTGGTGTTGGAAACCATTCAAAGGGCAAATCAATGGATTGCGATTCGCTGCATCTCGACCTTTCCTCTCTCTCCTGAGAGAGTGTATGACAAACACAAACCTGACTAACAGTGGTTTGTTTCTGTACTATATACGCTTTCATTGGGTGCTCAAACCTAACAGTTTCCCCTCATTTACAAATGTAGAAGATTTCAGCGTGGCCATGTTACCAGTATGTGAGTCAGTATGACTCCAGTCACCCATAAGAGACTGTTTAGCATACTGTTGCCTGCGGTGTTATGGACATGGGGGGGAGAGAAGACATTATGGAAAATGACTACTCACGCCACAAGCAAGAGTGAGGGGAGGTTGCGGAAAGATTTCACTAATGGTTTTCACCATGTTGCGAACATCGCCTCACTGTCACTGTCTACGGATGTACATCCAGAATTGGGTTAATGTTCACATTTAAAAGGCCTCGGGCGAAATCTGGCAAACTGTGAATACATATTTTGCAAATTGTGAAAGATAAATTCGGATAAACACTCCTCTTTGTAATGTTTTGGACAGTGTTCAGTGCTGAGACGGAGAGGTAAATACGGCAGGTCAGTAAGAGAGAGCTCTTAAAGATGACCAGTGGATCTTGAAAAAAACACTAAGCTACAGTTCACTAAAACGCTCTTCTAGGAGAGGGCTAAGAGCTAAAAGCACAGTGACTTACAAAGAAATCACGAAGAAAACCTGTGACATGTTTGAAAACTGAAATGAATGGCATCTCTTTGATTTGCATTTGCTTCACATATCTGCAGATTCACTTAATAAAACCTTTGAAACGTCTACGCATCTTTGAAGTGTTTACCGTAGATAAAGAGCAATATCTTTCAACCACCTCAGATACCTTGTGGCACTGGCAGCTCTTACACAGCACAAGTGTGTACACACGGTAGCACTGAAGCTAATATCAGCAGCTTTTTCATGTCGCTACATATATAGGATCTGTAATATAGAAAGAGAGGCAGTGATCAGAGATTAAATGGCTGATGGTGAGATTTACAGACTGGAAATATTCTTCTTTTTTTCTGTCGGAAAAAATAAAAGGGGCAGGCAGAATCACTCAGAATCAAGTCAAGGTTTTGTAAATAAAGTCCCTCTGCTGATATGCATACAGAATTCACGCAGTCCTTTATGGTGCTTTTGGCCTTTTGTCAACAAGAGCGTGTTTGTGTGTCGAAAAATCCAATAGCGTGAGATCAAACCGCAGCCAATCATTGATTGTTTGCAGATAGCGAGGTGGACGTGAGCCAGATCAGGGGAGTTAGCTTGGTGAGATGCACTGAGATATAAACAGAACCGGCGTAATCATGAAAATGACAAATAAACAAACACTGCTAAATTGGATAGGCCCTATGTACAAAGAGCATGTAGTATATAAGGCTTTCAGAGAGAAGTGAGGGTCAAGTGATCCTGTGATGAAGCGTCTGGAGCTGTGACGCACATCTTGAGGTTTGTTCTGCGTTCTGTATGCATGCACATGTGGATGTGGATGTGTGCGGATGCTGAAGGGCTCTCTCTCCATTCCTCTTCAGCCCTCCTCAGCGTTGTCCCCACTCTTAGGTCTTTGGCACTTGGCAAACGTCCTTAGCCGGGAAGTGATCATCGGACCATAGGGTTTGCATTGTGGCGTGAACGAGATCTTTCCAAACCAGTGCGACGGTTGTCTGTTCAGAAAGAGAGGAAGGAAGAAGACAAGTTAGGTGTGTTCAAAACCGCAGCAGACAAATATGAGACAGGGGAGAAACGGGAGTGCAGTTAATAGTTAGAAAGAATACGGGGAATAACAACAAAGGCGACTGATTAAAAAGAGAGCAACGTAAGATGGTCTAAAGTCAGCTGCTTCTTGTCTGGAGTCATAGTAACACCATCGAGCTTCTGCTTCGGTCTGGTACTTCGAGAGCCCCTCCACCTATAACAACACAATCTGGAGAAGAGACACTTAATGGGACACACCCATACACAAGTACAAAATAGTGTGTACACAGCTGCACGTAATTAGCATTTAAAGAGCTAGTTCACCCAAAAATTTAGTTCTGCCATGTTGCTCCAATTCAGTGGGGTCCAGTGCTATTCAGACTTCAAGCTTCTTTGCAATTGCTTTTGTGTTCCACAGAAGAAAGAACAAATTGTGAGTTTATGATGACAGAATTTGAATTTTTTGGTGAACTATACCTGTTTAAACTATGAGATTCTCTGTTTTAAGCATTCTTTTTTTTAAACTAGGCCAGTAGGAATACAATGGAGGCGAGGACTAAATGTGCTAGCTGAACTTGGCAACTGAGGTCAGCCCATTATAGGATCACACAAAGGGCTATTTCCTCTCCAAACATGGTGTAGTGAGGGGCTGGGTGGGGGCCATGTGGCAGTTGGAGTGGACAACCTTCCTCTTTCCCCGGCAGATTCGAGAGCCAACTCCATGCTTAAGCCGCCACACCTTTCCTACCTACCCTGGCAGGTCTACTCTTGCAACTGCCATTACTCAGTGCCAGGTGCCCATGCCACCATGGGCTGGGCATAGTTTAATGGAACAGGCCCCATTCATCATGTCAGGTAATGAGTTAGGAGCAAGTGGGCACCACAGTAAAGGTGGATTCATACTTCAAACGAAATTGAAGCCCAGCTCGTTCGCCAAGGTCAGTCGCGTGGGCCAATGAGAAAACAAGCTAGAAATCATTTTGAAAAGGCTGTTTTATGGCTTTGTCTGGGCAAAGAATTTTTTTGTAACAAGACAAAGGTGAAATAAAACACAGTCACAGCGGCCAAGTTGTTGTTTTTTGTTATTACCACTTTTACAGTGCAGTCACAAGCTCAGTGTTGGTTGATTATAAGAGCAAGTGCTCTGTGCTAACAAATCCCCTTTTTGAGTTTGCCTAGAGCCTTTTAATTCAAGCTTCAGTAGACGTATAAATCTGTCCTAACAAGGATACTCACCACAGGGGAGGGACAATGCTAATAACAAGAGGGTAATACAAAGAGATGGAAGAGATGTTGTTAGGTAGAGAGAGAAACGGATAAATGAAAAACAGAGCACAAATGGAGAGAGGAAATCTGCAGTTCCCTGCAGGACAACTTCCTCTGGCATTGGTAAAAGTTGAGGACGCTGAACTTTGAACTCTGCATGGAAAACACAATATGAGTTGAAATGACGGTTGAGTCTTTCATCCACTTCCACTTCAAAAAGCCAAGCGCCTGAAGGCCTCCAGTCTCTTTCTCTCTGAACTGAATGGGCATTGCACATTGACAGCAGTGATAAAAACAAAGAAATTTCTAGAACTTGTCAGAGTATAGGCTGTTATTTCAGATTTTATTTACAATTTCTACAAAGGGTGCTTTTTAGGAGCATTGTGATATTTGTTAGGATACATGGTGAAACACCCTGATTTTTTGGGTAGTTCAAGGATGTATTGTTAAGTGTTTTGTTCTGTTTTTCATTTTGTTTTATTTATTAATTATTTTTTTTTGCTATTATGATGTGATTGTGATACGTTGTATTGTGGGTCCCCATCAAAACAAGAGGAATCATCTCAAGGGGTTAATCCAAATAAATAAATTCAAATTATACTACTACTATAAATGTTAAATGGGAATAAAAAATGTAAACTAATAGCCTGTGTCCACAGTCAATTGCGTCCAAGATCCCTATTTTGTAGGTATATTGGAAGGTGCAACACAGACTACAGTCTTGTTGGGATCTAAGAGGGCTAGTGGCAGTTCCTCAAGTTTGTGGTCCAAATTGAAAATGGATGAAAGCATTATGGCTTGTTTGAGAGCGGAACATAGGGACGTTTGGAGCATTTGGCCAGACAGGGAAAATAACGTCTAGAGAGCAATACTCAATTGCTTGAGCTCAACAGACTGAAGATGAGATTTAGGTGGGGGAAAAAAATTCTATGCTTCAACCAAATGGGCAGAAAAGACAAGCCAACCTCCAAAACAGATCTTCCTCCTTCTCTTAATTTGGGTTGAAAAGCTCTCTAAGTTTCTGATCTCAGGCACTTGAGTCTAAAATACCTAATCTACAGCAACAATCACACCAACCAGCAGCGATTTCTATTGGGGGACACATAATGAAGCTATTCTCTAAAGGGTGAGCACTCACTTCCACAATAAAAATACACCACTAGACAATTTCAGGAGAACTGTGCCACTGATCACAAATCTGTCAAGTGCTTTTGGGTTTGATGGCTTTTTTACCTGCTTTTCCCGGAGGCAACATCTTTAGGTTGGATGCACAAAGAAAAAGAATGGGAGTGAAAAAGATTGATGAAAAAATAGGAACATTTGGTTTTACGCTAGAGAAACGTCTGCATTTCAGGACTTAATTAAATGATGCTATTGTTTCTCAGTGTTTAGCGAGTGTTGATGGAGGAGGGGGAGTGAAACATGATCAAAACGTCATAATACGTAGCAGAGGGGGATCATGGGATTAGCACAGATTGGCGAACAACACATTACTAAAAAGCACAAAAACACTCACAAAGGACCGAGGAGTCGGCGTAGGCTTGTATGCCTATCCGACACTTTCACTGTATGATTGAGTGATAGACCCCAGATGGCCCCCTGTGCATTCTTATAAAGCGATTAAACGACATAATGGATTTTGCATTACTGTCATCTGCCTGTAATTACATGAAGTTACATCATCAGGAGAGTCCTTTGGCACAAGGTTTGCTCCATGAATAACAAATAAGCTTCAATCAACAGTCGAGTAGTAACTATGTGAATAAACACAGGTAATTATGACAGTGAATAATTTACATGTTTGATGCAATTCAAATATTCAATATGTATGCAATAAATATTAAATGTGCAGAGGCAAATATTTTCAAATAAACACTTTTTGGTTATGCATCTGTTGTTTTGGATAGACCTTTGTGCATACACACACACACATACACATACCGTAATGTGCAAAGTTGTATCGCTTCATATTTTTCCAGCGACAAAATGTAATAAAGGTGATTAAATCTGTGAGGGCCATATGTCAACACATAATGTTTACCGCTTGTGGGCCATAGAGGGAGGTGAGAGAGAGAGAGAGAGAGAGAGAGAGAGAGGGCACACACTGCAGCAGTAGCAGCTATCTACTCTTCTCATCTTCAGCATGCCTTTGCCAGACTAAAGCTCCATGGGTAATGGAGCACCAGAAACAGGAAATATAAAGAGGATGTGATGGTGGGGAGGGTTATTTCTTTATTTGTAAGTTATGGGGCTAGGAGAGCAAAACCTACATTTCTACAAGCCAAGGTTTTCTGCAAAGCTCAGAGTAATTGTTTTGAGGCAACAGCAGAGTAAGTAGGGAAGGCTACTTCAGCAGCAGAAATGGAGAGTGGGAGGTCAAAGGCGTGCCTTGACCCAGACACAGAAGAAAAGGGTGCTTTTGGAACCTTGATCTGTTGTGGCAAGAAGGTAAAAGCTAAAACATAAGTGGTAATATGTGTTACAGCAGAAAGTATTTTTGCAGCCATATACCAGTCATACATATATATATATATATATATATATATATCTACTGTACATACTGTACACAAGTGCCTAAAGCTTTTGTAGGTAGGTTTCTTGAGGCATCTTGGAGACATTTCCACAGTTCGTTTGAATTTAGTATAAGTTTGATCTGTTTCTTCATGTCATTCCAGACAGACTGAATGATGATGAGATCATGTCTCTGTGTGGAGCATTGGCTGTTGTCATACTCCTTGTGCAAACAACAATCTCACTAAATTATTACCATTAATTAATGGCAAATTGAATGTTTGGAAAGTAAACTGATATTTTATAATAGTAACTGACTTTCAACCATTTTTATTTTGTGAAAATACTAATGTTCTAATAATTTTTGCAATCATTGTCTATACTGCACCGTGTATAATGCATACATGACACATAACAGTGTCTAATGTGAGGCTGTTTGTCACACCAAGCTATTAGTGTGTTTTAAAAAGTAGGTGTATCTTAATGAAATGTGGCATGAGTCACATGAGTCAATGAAAAAAACAACAAAAAAATAAAACAAAGATGTTGTTCAGTGCTTATTTGATACTAAATAATGCTGGGGAAAAAACATAAATAAATAAACAAAACATCCTGCTGTGTACTTTGGGAAATAAGATCGCTTTAACGTCTGATCACCAAATCTTGCTCTGTAAGCCTTTGAAAAGGTACAAATGCCTAACCACTAAGTAACATTAAGCAACACTCTAGAAGCTTAAAATAATTAGTTTACTCAAAAATGTCTAACAGAGACCAAACCCATATGGCCTACTTCCTTCTGAAAAAGTATCTAGATTATTTACTATGAAAGTAAATGGGGACTGGGGCAAAAAAAAAGGACCTTAAATATTGTAAACAATTTGTGCACTATATTTACTCGTCTCAAGTCATACAGTAGCTTTGTGCAAGGAAAACACTAAACATTTAAAGGGCACCTATTATGCAAAAATCCACTTTTACATGGTGTTTGGACAATATGTGTTGGCAGTGTGTGAAAGCAACCTCCCTACAATGATAAAAATCCACCCACTCCTCATTTTTTAAATCCCTTTTAAACCAAATCAGTCTCACTAGGCCTGTTTTTTTGATTCTCTACGCAATGTGACGTCACATAGCATAGGGCCGGGCCACTGCGGTGATTAACCACCCTGCATTAATATAGTTTACGCCCTCTCTGTTCTTATTTTTCTCCTCTCTTGAGTAGCTGTAACGTCAACAATATCTTGCAAGCAATCCCAATGCTCGTTGTTTAGATATTACACTGAACAAAAGAGTTTGGTTACACTTTATTTCGCTAGTCCACTTTAGACATTCTACTTTAAGTAACTTTGTAACTACATGTCAACTAAACATCAACTAATTCTCATTAATTCACAACTACATGACTACTAACTCTCAGATTAGACTGTTAGGGTAGGTTTAGGGTTAGTAGAATAAGTTGACATGTACTTGTAAAGTTTCTGATAGTCAGTATGTAGTATGTTGTGCACCCATCAAAATAAAGTGTTAGGAAATATTAAGCAGACAGACTACTAAAACTCTAATGACTGCTAGTTGACGTGTAGTTGCAAAGTTACTTACTGTTAGTAGATTGTCTAAAGTGGACCATCGAAATAAAGTGTTACCAAGAGTTTTCATTTTCTCCCAACACCTGAGCTGCTGAGGACACAGTGGATTACTTCAATTTTTTAACCATATTTGTGTGCGTACATTTCTAAAGTATTTTATACTCTATTCAGTAGCATGATCGCACAGCTCGGTCCACAGCGCTGCGCCGATGACAGGTCAGCACAGCGTGAGCTCTGTAACATTGTGCTGTTTCGCCCCACTTTCAGTGCATTTGTCTTCCGTTTTTGTATGGCTTAAAGCTGGTTCTCCCGCTCTCAGTTATTTGGCTTCTACCAGCTGTTTATTGCAGAAGATATGCAATGCAGAGAAATGTATAGGCTACACCTCTTCTACAGATGGGGCAGCAATATGCAGTTCATTTGCATGTACACTTTTTTTAGACACACCCACAAAATGACATTTTGTCACTGTTGTAAAAAATTATCTATGGGGTATATTAGTAAATACTGACACACTTCATACACAGGCACTCACGCATATCTACGGTAGGATTTCAGAAAATGTGGAAGAGTACAGTCATTTGACCACTTTTTATGACACCTTTACATCATTTTTAGAGCTTGAATGCTCCAGCAAATACATGAAACAACCAACTGTATTATTTAAAATTCCTCCTTTTGTGAAAAGGAAATCATACGGTTTTGGAATGACAAGAGGGAGTAAATGCTGTCAGAATTTTCATTTTGGGAAGAACTAATCCTTTAAGTACTGGCTGATATCCTGGTTCATTTTCCACATTGAGATGCGAGCTCTTAAGTGGATTCTCTGCCCTAACTAAAGCAAGAGAGACACCAGAAACACAAGTGAGACATGACTCTAAAATCCTTCTTTAAGTAACCGCACTCTGCTGAAATTACGGATGTTTAGAGCAAGTGCGGGGCATTTGTCAAACTCAGCCACCGCAGATCCACCAGCAGAGCTCGCAAACATGAGCTTTCCTCATCAAACTAAGATGGATGAGAGCTCAGATAAGCTGGAGGTCTGGTCTGCATTCTCCCTAAATCTCTCTCAGAGCCTTTTCTAAACAAAGATGGGAGATGTGTAACGTCTAATCTGACAGTTTGTTAAGACTCAGACTAATGAAAATAATAAAGTAAAGCAGCAATTAAAATATGCCAAAATCGGTCAGCGTGCAACTGAGTTTTTTCCCCTTTCATCTAATACGCCTTTCAATCAAAGCCAAGCTCCATTTAGACGCTAGCTACCTTGGCTATGTGACCCAGATATTCAATACCAGCATTGCCCTTCACTTTCCACAGCTTCTACCTTAAAGAGTGCATTAAAGTTTCAAGCTCTCGATAAAGAGCGAGGTCCACAGCCTTAGTTAAAAGGCACCGTCATAGCAGATTTCTGCGAAAGCTTGCTAGCTTGTTGCCCCCCAGCACTCTGCATTGTCCTGCTCGGCTGCACTCTCTCGGCTGGTCAGAGCTGAAAAGAGAGCCAGGCCTTAGAGTAATGTTTCTTGACAGCTCGGCACACAATACGGCACAGGAGAGCTGGAAATCACTACACATGTCGATAAACAAATGCTTATTTTTAGAGGAGAGAGTGATGCACTAGTTTATCTCTGCAGCAGGAAGGTCCTGACAGATCTGTTCCTGGGACAAACAAGCGAAAGGACGAGAGACTACGGCTGGCGTCCAGTGCCGGCAGGCCCAGTATCTTTCCCTTTTACAGGCACAGCAGTAGGACCACGTTTGATGGGATATCAAACGGCTGACGGTCACACTTGCCAAGATTTCTCATTGGGATCCTCAAGACGGACAAGAAAGTCTCTGAGAGGTGGACCAGCTTGGTTTTTAAAAGAGATGGCAGAATTTAAGATCTAAAACAAAATGTAACTTAAAAGAAGGGAGCAGGGAAGCAAAGGCACACACATGCATGAAACCATCAGATGAAAAATACTTTCCAATAGATTGCAGCTCAAGGCTAATCTACAGCACTAATCATCACCTCTGCAGCACTGTACAAAGCAGTCAAACAAGAGTGTGCTTATGCAGTAATAGAAATACAGCTTGTGCTTTCAAACACTCACCTTCCATCCTTTAACCAAAAAATGTTTCATGTGTATACATTATTAGCCCTAAAATCAGCAATTAAAACCAGGTCGAGCCAGAACATGTTTTTGCATAATATATACATACACGCACACATCTATCTATCCATCTATCTATACAAACAACATAAAGACAGACCAATTTTTAATATTTGTATAATAACATCTTTTAAGGCCAGCATTACTCTGATGTCTGTAATAGTTGTTTTTCCCCTAGTAGCCATTTAATCATTGAATAGCCATTCAACATTACAAAGCTATCTCATAAAACCATTAAACCAAACAATCTTCACATTAAACCATTATAATACCAATACTGATTTACTGTTTTAAGGCAGCTTTAACCGTCTTTTTGGAAGCTTCATGACTTAACTGACCACGACGTTGCATGCACGTAGCTTATTTTGCGCTTTTGAAATGAAAGGATACAGCCTACAGCATGCTCTGGTATCTTTGTGCATGTATTTGTAGAGCGCACGCTGCAAGCACAGTACCGTTTGCCTGGTGCTGAAGTGAGGTGGAACGTGCTTCTGAAATGTCTCCCATTTGATGTGGTATTAAAGACATTCTGCAACTGAATAAATGCACTTCTTGTCAAGAGAAAAAGTGACAGAAGAAGCAGTTGTGAGTGGGGTGACCAATCCTAGCCATGCCCCTGCGTTAATTGCGCTAAATATTTTCAACGCATTAATCTGAAAAAATTAATCGCATGCGGCAACGCGCTAATTTTGACACCACTAATATTATATATATAGATATATATATATATATAGACAGATTCATTCATAAATTGAGATCCAAAACTGTTGTTGTTAGTGTATTGTGCTAGCATCATGGCTGAAACATGGGGGGCAGATGGGGTCTCTGGCGGTAACACTGCCCCCCAAGTACAACTCAGGAAAGGTGAGTGGCTAATCCGTTAGGATCATGTGTGCTGGGCCACAAAGCACCATACTGATCCTTCAAAACTGATAGTGACCCAGCAGTGATCTGGCTTGCCAGTGAAATGAGCATTTGGATGGGCTCCTATTAAAGGCCAGGCAGGGCTAGGTTTCATGTTTCCACACAACATTATGGACAAAATTTAATTTATCCATAACACGAAATTAAATGTATTGGCTGTGATGCATGTACCTGAAGGCGGGTGCATGAATGCAAAGTTAAGACAAGCTTAACCAGACCAATGATATTCCCCAGTTTAAGAAATGTGCAGTTATAGAGAAACTTTGATTGACAGTGGAGTAAGTAGACAAAGATAGTTAGACAAATGGATACCAAGATATTGTTTGACAGACAGATGGAAGCGTAAATGGATGGTTTGGCAGCATGATAAGGTAAATAGACTGATGGATAACTAAACAAATAGAGAAAGAAAATGGCTGGTGTGGTTGCAAAAAAAAAACTATGATGGGGAAACCAGATAGAAAGATAAACACAGATGGATAGTGTTGATATGACATAGATCGATTGATTCTTCAATGCTATTTCTTCTTTCAAATGTGATTGTATTTTGGATGAATCAAAAATGGGTGAGTGTGAAACAGCACGTTGACTAGAACAGACATGCCACTGTCTTCTCAGCCATTAAATCTGATGTCACATAAGCATGATGAACATCACATTGAATATATGTTGAGCAAACACATACACAGATACACAGGCAAACACAAGATGGAAGCCTTGTAATAAATCAGTTAGTGAGAATGCCATGGAATGTGAAAAGAGGGTGACGGAGTAGAGATCTGTGGTGGGGTGGAAGAATGAGAAAATGGAGGGATGGAAGGGATAAAGCTGCTTTCTGCTAACAAGGTCTCAAGATACCATTTTCACATCTTAATTACTCTTGGTGGAGTGCTGGAATACGAGTCATACAGCAAATCAAAAAAAAAAAAAGAAAAAATCAATCGAAATAAAAAAAATTAAAAGGTTACTTTAATCAAAAAAATGAAAATTCTGTCAATATTTACTCACCCTCAAGTTGTTGCAAACCCATTTGTTTACTTAACTTAAAATTAAAGAAGGCTTGTAGTCATGACTGTAATGTAGTCATAAACAAATGATTCTTCTGAGTCAGATGTTTTTAATGAATCAGGTCATTCAATTGAACAACAAAATGTATATTAAAAAATTACTTCTTTAGATAATAAAAGTCATGGACTAAATCTATGATATTTTATTATGCTTTTTATGTCCTTTTTGAAACACAAAACCCTAATTAATTGAGGAGACGAAATGCACTGAAAACAGCAATCAGTACAATTCTTTAAAACTTCACATTTTCCAAAGAAAACAAACAGACAGAAGGTTTGGAACAACATCAGAGTGAGCATGATGAGAGAATTCTAATTTGTAGTAATAATGACAAAATTTGTGGGTGAACTATTCTCCCAACGCCAAACTGACTGATGTAAGAAAGTTTGCCACCTGAAGCAGCTCAGAAGGTCACACTGAGACTTTGAAAGCTGCCAAGGGAATGTTGTCATGTCCAACAGACTCTTTTCCTCAATGAAATATACAAAGGGGCAAAAATAAACCATTACTGCAGCTGTGGTCTGTTTACTAATCCCATCCTCGCATTGAGATAAAAAAGGAAGCATGTAAAAAGCAAACATTCAGAATTTTAAATCAAACTCTAACAGGTGACCCATCTATCCACGTTCGCACACACTAAAAACAGTTACAGCGAATCCATTAGAGTAACATCTTCCGAAGCTACCAAACAAAAGTTGCCGTCTCTTAGTCCTGTGCCTAAGATTGCTGATGCCTCACTCTATTTGGGAATACACAACGCAGACCTTCACTTAAATAAAACATTCTGCTCGCACTTTCTTTATTTATTTACTTATCTTTCTGTGGATCTCTTCTCTCACCAAAAAAGCATAAAGATCATGGCGGGCCATTTTCAGAAGAACCTCTGACCCATTTGGAGAAGAGTGTGTACTGAGTACATGTGTATTAGGAAGAGAGTGAGCTTATATCTTGAAATATTGATTTGAAAGTACTTCATTCATCCACTGATGGTCCATGTTCATTGTGGTCCAATCCTTGCTATCTTGAACAACCTGAATTACCGTTTGACTTCTAATTTGGTCACTTCCATTTTTGACTCTCTTCCGCTTGCATTCCCTCATTTTACCTCTCTGTTTCTTGCTGCATTTCTTGCTATTTATTGCTCCCTCCCCCACAGGGCATAAAAGTACAAGCTATTTCTCACTAACTGGGGGGTTTAAACTTTTCTTGTGCGTTCGTCTCCTAACAGCATATGAAAAGTGACAAATGTGCCAGTAAATCAGTTTGATTGCTGCACAGATGCAATTGTGAAGGTGAAATACAATGCAGTCAGATGTCACATGACTACAGGTCTCATACAATCTTTGTCATGTTATCCATGAGAACCATAAATGCACGAGCTGAGCTAATTACGGGGATTGCAACAGCGTCTCTTTCAGAATGCCAACAACGAGGGATTGGTTGACCTGGGGGGGAGGTTGTTTTGCTGTGTGCGTGGAGCGACGACACGTCCCCGCAGACCTGCGGGCGACAATGGATTGCATGTGGATGAAATATTCATCAACGCTGACTTATTTATCGGGAAGAAGATTTCTGCAGGGGGGCCCTCAAGAGATCACACTCACATGCCAGCCTGTCGCCACTTTACCCGCAAGCTTTTCAATAAAACAAGCAAACAACACGATTCCAACACCTATAAATAAGTCAGCATTCCTGAATAAAGTGCAGTACACAGGGTCTCTCTAAGGCTCTACATCACTCTTTTATAGAGCTGCATGGGCCCGAGCATGCCCAAACAGGATGATAACAACAGGACAACAACTGCGCTAGAATGAGGATGGCCATGATGATATGCAAGATGCAGTACAGCTCTGTGCCATGGCCTGTAGCTTCGGTATACATATGCAAAAGCACAATAAGAGCAACACAAAGTGTGATTAGTCATATTACAGCTTTGAGTGATAAACAGACCACAAATTAAAGGGGAGGTCCACACAAAAGTAAAAACTCTGACACTAATTACTCACCATCACATCGTTCCCAACCCGTAACACCTTTGTTCATCTTTGGAACACAAATTAAGATATTTTTGATGACATCCAAGAGCTGTCTGACCTTGCACTAAAATGTTTCCATTCTCAGAAACATAGCAAGGACATCAGTTAAATTGTCCATGTAACATCAGAGGTTCAACTGTTATTTCACGAGCTACAAGAATACTTTTATCACAATGCATTTCTAAGTCTGGGAACATTTCAGCTGTGTTGCTGTCTTTGGAGGGTCAGAGAGCTCCTGAATATCTTAACCCTCTGAGGTCTGAGGGTGTTTTGGGGGCCTGGAGAAGTTTTGACATGCCTTGACATTTGTGCTTTTTTCAGTTGCTTATTAACATACAAATGGCTAAAGTCTAATGACTCTGTAAATAGCACAAACTGGGCTACAATTACCTGTTAGCAGCATTTATGTACGTGATTGTGTTTTCGAGAAAGCAACATGTATGCATGGTTAGTGAATAACTAACATTTTAAAGTCACTGAAATAAGGCCATAAATCACATACATTTGTTTCAAAGATGAATAAAGGTCTTACAGGTTGGGAACAACATGAGGGTGATTAATGAAAGAAGTTTCATTTTTGGGTAAACTATCCCTTTAAGTTGTTATTTGCTGCAACCAGATCTTTTGAGATTGGGCAGAGAACTGAGAATGTGAACTAGATCGGATGTCAGGGATGTAGGACATTGAATAACTTTCTGTTCTAATTCAATTTCATAATATTGAAAAGTGTATTCATATAGGTAGAAGGGTGAATAAATAATTCCAGAATTTTCATTCATATTTCTTTAAGCACTAAAATAGACCTATAGAGTTCCCCAGTGTCTTCCTGTCCCTATTCTTACTCAGTGAATGGCTGTAGTTTCAATGAGCCCACTCCACCTTTTCGCTTTCCTGTTCCCCGGGTGACCGAGAGAACTTGATTAAGCGGGCAGACGGGGTTGCTGGGGCACTGTGAATATTCGCAGAGCATTATGCACCAGCTGCCTGGACGTCTGTCAGTGTGAGCTATTGTTAGTGAGTTTGATTAAGTCTCCCGGTAATAACGTCGTTACATGAAATGTGCTGCAGGGGAGCGGGTGAGATAAAATGTGAGGCTCACACCTGCCGGCAATAAGCGCACAGTCCCGTCAGCTCAAAACACGTGTATCTACAGAGAAAAAAATGTGTTTCACACATTCAAAACTACAGACCTGCACTGTCCAGTTTTTTTTCTCTTGCCTTCTGATTTCAAAGCAAAATTACCACAGTTAGACCAAAAAACATGTAGTTGCGCACTGTTGCCCATTAATGGTCAAAACCAATAGCGCTGTGCAGGTAAACGCACTGCGAAAACAGGTCTCCTGATCCTACTGTTCTTGGGAGGCCTTGCCTTGCGGCTACACACCTGAGCCCATAAGCCTTTTCTGGGATCAATTAGTATTAAAGTTTCACCAACTTTCATCTTTGCCCACAATAAAAAAAATAAATAAATACATTGCAGCCAACTGGAATCATCATATATGACTCACCGATGGAAGTCTGCTGGTTCCACCAGAACAATTACTGACAACTAGAAAACGCATTTGAGAGCTGATCAAATTAGGATTGGCCTTCAAGTGAGGACTCCATGGCGAACAGATCTTTTCTGTCAGCTCAGTACATGAGGGAGCTTTCCTTTCCCTTCCCAACATTCCACCAGGGTGTCACAGCCAGTTCCAGCCCGAGGACAGTGCATGTACTGGGCATACCTGTGCTGGCTCTTCCCCATCTCCTGACAGTACCCTTCGCATCACAGCATGGGTCGAGTCATGAGATCTGACAGATGTGCCCTCCATACAACATCTCCCCTTCCCCTACTTTCACAGCCCCCTTTCCCTGCTGCCCGGCAACACCACCTGACAGCTATCAATATGGATTCCAGCAGAGCTGCTGAGAGATGGCTGAATAAACACAGAGGGAAGGAGACAAAAAGAGAGAAAATCAAAGGCCACACAAGGTAGCCTATTATTCACAAGAACAGGAAATAATTTACCAGCAATTCGTACCTCATTTCTCTATCTTTTGTGGAGGGGAGCTATTTGTGTTCCAAAAGAGACTGAGAGAGGGCTCTTCACATACATTTTAAAAGTCATACGAATGTGTCAAAATGCCCTGAACTGGTTGGAAAATCAACACCTCCCCCCCCACTTCTTGTCCTCTTTGTCTGTTCAAACATTTCTGATTCTTTTTAATACTATGCTGTACAAAAAGAAAGATCATCATTCAAAATAAGTGTAAATTGGTACAAGTTCCAAATAGCCGAACCATTGATGACCTGTGGAGAGAATTTTTATTTATTTTTTTATTCTGAATAAAATGCAACTTCATGTTGTAAACAAATATTTACAAAAGCAAAGACATTTTCCTCAGCATGGTCATCCAGTAACCCTAACTGTAATTTGGAATTTAATAAAATAAATAAATAAATAAAGTGGCACCATAATCTGGTAACATTCTAAGATGGAAGTTATCTTTGAAGTTATCCTTTTCTAAAAGTGCAGTAAATTACTACACTGCAATATGCAGAATTGTAAGAGTTAAAGTTTTTTAACCTTATAGCAATACTGTCGCACAGTGATTTCCATGTTAATCATAAGATTTCTCAATGACTTGCATGAGATTTGACCTTTTCATCTAGAACTCATGCTTACCTCATAAATCATTTGGGAAGCAGTGAAGCTTAGCTTCAGATGCATGGTAGGTAAGGCATGACACATTGTCAAAAAATCTTATTTGTTGATATGTATGTTTTTTTTTTTTGTTCTTTTCTCATATAGCATTACTAGTATTTCAGCTAAGGCATGCTCTTTTTTTTATAAGGTTTTATGAAATTAGTAAGACAGTTTTTATGGTTACACCTGTAAGTTGTATGCATATCACTAGAATATTAGCCACTTATTAGTGCTATTTAAACGCATATTAATGCCTTATTCTATATGACCTTATTCTACATCCCTAGTCCCACCCAATACCTAAATTTAACAACTACCTTACTAACTATTAATAAGCAGCAAATTAAGAGGTTTTTGAGGGAAAAGTTTTGGTTATCATTTGTGTTACCAATTCAATCTTTTAATGCTTGCACATTATTTTACAGTATGTGTACTTACATGTACACATAATGTACTTACAGTGTACTTACCCAAGGAACTACTGGTAACATAAAGTAACTACATGGGGTAGGGTTAGGTTTTATGGCAGGTTCAGGGTTAGTACCTACTTATCACGTGTTATTGTAATTACTACAATAAGTACATGGTATGTACATGAGGAACAGGACTGTAAAATAAAGTGCTACCCTCAAAGTTGTATACAGATGCAACAACTGAGGCACAGTTGTAACTTGTATGGGTAAATTTAAATACATTTTATATGGATGTTGGACAATAAAATCAGTTATGCCTGTGTCATTCAGACTTATATAAAAAAAAAAACATAACCCCATTTTAAAAAATACAGAGTATCTGAAAGAATAAAGACAAAGAATAAAGTATGTGACCCTTCGGTCAAGTAGCTGGACAGTGATCAGTCAGACCTGAGAGGTTCAGGACTGAAAAGAGGGCAGAGCAAACCTCCAGTGCAGAAGGTCTAGAGCAGGGAGCAGGTAAGAGACTAAAGGTCCCTCTGTGACAAGTCCACTGAGGGAAGGAACATCTGGTGGACCGGCTGCTCCTCTGGTTAACACACTACCCCAAGTGGCCTACGCACACACCCAAAAACGCAACTAGGTTTCTTTGTATTACAGAAAGCTACTCGTGCCACTGCACTGTTGCTGTCAAGACTCCAAGTTTGACTCAAAATAATTGTGTTACACACAACACTGCCACACAACAGTGTTCCATGTGGCTTAAAATAAGATCCGAAAGTGCAACCTCATTCACTGTGAAACAGATGCTCTATATACCGACAGTGGAAAATGTCACTGTTGGCAGAGATTGCTGCTCCTCTACTTCCTCCACTGGTCTCTCATGCAGGATAATTCCCAAACCTTTCCTGCCATTGGCTGCAGAGATGGAGAAAGTAGAACTGAATCCTCCTCACGGCCCTAATGAATAAGTTGAGAATGTGAGCCATGTGAGCCCTGTCAACACGAAAGTAATTTACTGCTGTAGCAAGGCTGATCCTTAACAACCTGCATGTTTCGCCTGATAAAACACTAGCGACGGGTCTCTCGGCTCAGAGCTAAAGACACAAACAAACACATGGTCTGATATAGCTGTGCAGGAACCCTGAGTGAACCCTGAGATGCAAGAGCTTCATTAATGCTGATTTCTTGCCAACGAAAGGCATGCAAAAGTGAGAAGGAGAGAGAAAACCAAGACACAGGCTGTGAGAAGGTGGAAGGGTCAGTACAACAAGCCTGCTGCCCAGCACCGGCACCGCAAACACACACAAACTCACTCAACGCATGCTGTCGACCTGGGCTGACCTTGCCAGCCAGGGTGAGAGCCAGGCTGTGGTTGTGTTAAGCAAGGCTCATCTTCCCTCAGCATCTGTAATGATGGAGCTAATGATCGCTGCTGCTGCTGCAGGCGCAGCCTGGCCCAAGCCGGAGTAATTGCAGGGGATCTGCACAAGACCTGCCGGTGATGTTACTGCCGGTCAGCAACAGAACATTTCAGAGTTTCAGAAGGCACTCTTGTAGCAGGAGAAGAAAAGAAAACATTGATCTTCTTTATCAGAGGATAAAAATGAAAAAACACCAATAAGAGTGGTTGTCTCAAGGAATACAATAAAAGGAGCAGGTGAACATGGAAAGCCTTTCATGTTCCTGAAAGAACAGGCTGAAAAGGGAGAGAAAAAACTGCTGGAAACACATTGATTTTTCTCATCTTGAAGCGCTAAACTAGCAGCTAAGTGCCAGCGAAGTGAGCCACTCTCTGAGCACACCAGCTGCACGCCAATCCAAATTGATAAATTTCATAATGCTGTTTTACACTTTATCCTTACTTTATCAATAATTTCCTTCTTGCTATAGGCCCCTGAACAGTGTTATTAGCATAGAGCAACACACATGAGACAAAAAGGGGGAGGAAAATAAACGGAGCTGAGTGAGAGAGTGAGAGAGAGACGGATCTTCCAGCCAGTCAACGGCTGTGGTGTGATTAAAAATAGAAATTGCACAGCAGATTAAATAAAAATAAATAAATGAATAAAACCTATACCCATCCAAGTGACTGGAGCTAATGTGATAGGGATCCTCTCTGACAGAAATCAAGTTTTAATGAAGAGCCATGTGCTGGGAGAAATTAGCCATTACCCAAAGGAGCAGATATTAAAAGTTTATAAATGACAGTAGTGTTGCTAGTGATTGCTGAGGAAGGGGTGAGTCAGGGGAGCACGGCACAGGAAGACTGCTTTACGGCCCGCACTCTGATCTGTTTACATGTCACCGTGCCAGCGGGG
This sequence comes from Enteromius mattozi, assembly GCA_032359235.1. Taxonomy (NCBI): domain Eukaryota; kingdom Metazoa; phylum Chordata; class Actinopteri; order Cypriniformes; family Cyprinidae; genus Enteromius; species Enteromius mattozi. The sequence goes on from JAUMHE010000016.1 coordinate 2,379,957, forward strand.
CGTGCGGCGGGCACCCACACGATCCTGACGAGGTAAATTGCGAGCGTCTGCCCAGTGAAGGCATGCCACGGGAGCGTGCGACAAACATGGCAGAACAAACGCACTGTGACGCCTGCACCCCTTCATCACTGCTCTGATCAAATACACCAGGACATTCAGCCATATGGGACCTAGAGATTATTCATACAATCACAGGCCTACATATGGGCTGGAGGGAGACTGGACTCCTGAGGTTTTCTCATGTCACTAGGAATGACAGCGGAAGGAATAAACCGTGTAGAGACAGGGCCGGAAATGAGCTTTCCTCTTAAGAACCCGGCAAATGGGCTGAGTAGGCCACAGATACGAAACAGGTACATAGAACAGCATCTCATCAGTAAAGCCGTTTCCTTGATTAGTGGTAAATCTCCATCACCTGTTTTTAAATGGAGCTGCTGTTAATACAGCCGTAGATCACTGACAAGCTATGCAATATCGCATTCAGTTTTTCAAAGGAATCGCCAGTGATACTGAATGCGATATTGCACAGCTTGTCAGTGATCTATGGCTCTGAGTATTAATGGCATATATATATATATATATACACATACACATACATACGTACAGTGCCCTCCACTAATATTGGCACCCTTGGTAAATCTGAGCAAAGGTGGCTGTGAAAATAAATCTGTATTGTTTATCCTTTTGATCTTTCATTCAAAACATTCACACAGTTCTAACCTATCACTGAAGTAAAACTATTGAAAATAGGGAGAAATTCTTGTGATGAAGTGTTTTTCTCCAATACATGTTGACCACAATTATTGGCACCCCTAGAATTTTTTTATGAGTAAAATATCTCTGAAATATATTCCCATTCATATTCACAATTTTGAGCACTCCAGGCTGATTATGAACATGAAATCATCCAGCCATGGTTTCTTGTTTCACAGAAATATATATAGGAGGGAAAACAAAGCCCAAATTCCCTTAATCAACACAATGAGAAAAAAAACCAAATACTATATTTATGATGTGCAGCAAAAGATAATTGAGCTTCATCAATTAATGAAGTGGCTTTAAGAAAAGAGCTAGAGCAGTGAAAATTACCATTTCCACCAACAGGGAAATAATTAAGAATTTCCAATCAACAAAAAATGTTACAAAGCTGAATGGAAGAGGACGTGTCTACCTATCATCCTAATAAACGGCAAGGAGTAGAGTTTGAGTGGCTAAAGACTCTTCAAGGATCACAGCTGGAGAACTGCAGAAAATAGTTGAGTCTCAGGGTCAGAAAATCTTAAAAAAAGGTCAAACAGCCCATACATCAGCACATGTTGTTCAGAAGGGTTTAAAAAAAAATTCTCCTCACTCATCCAAAAACAGCTTCAGCATGTTCAGTTGTCAAACAGGACTGGAACTACAAATGGTACAGACGTTTATGATCAGATGAAACAAAAAATGAGCTTTTTAGCAGCAATCACTCAAGATGGGTTTCGTGAACACAGGGATAAAAGTACTCCATGTGCACAATGAAGTATACTGCTGTATTTTTGATGTTGTGGTCCTATATTTCTGCTGGAGGTCCTGGACATCTTGTTTAGACACATGGCATCATGGATTCTATCAAATACCAACAGATAAAAAATCTAAAACTGACTGACTCTGTTAGAAATCTTATAATGGGCTATGGTTGGGTTTTTCACTGGGACAATAATCCAAACACAAACATCAAAATAAACACAAGAATTAGTCACTGAGCACAAAACGAAGCTTTTACCATGGCTGGCCCAGTCCTCTGACCTGAACCCTGCAGAAAATGAGTGAGGTGAAAGTGGTTGCAGAAGCGGAAGGTGCCATCAGGTTTTGGGACCATCACGATCGGGCTGGACCACCGGCTGCGTGATGGTTCTATCACCCCTAACTTCAGCATTTTGCCTCAGGGACAAGATAGGGCCACTGTCTCATGACCACTCCTGGGGGTGTCCGCATCTCATGCTGGATGACGGAGGTCTGCCTGGGGACAGTGGAGAACACATCAGAGAACTGACCGATCAGGTTTTGGAGCTCCTTCTTTTGGGCAGCCAAGAGGTGTGGGCTGACTTCAACAACAATGGGCTCCGTGATGGTCTCTAGTCCAAACCCACCTCTTGAGAAGGCTGATGTGATACAACTGTTTCTGCCTTATTTTCCCTGGCTGTCAAATTCGGTAGGTCACCAGTCCAATGCGCTCCAGCACTGTATATGGACCCTGCCAGGTGGCCAGGATTTTGCGGGCAGCGGTGGGGACTAGGACCATTACCCGGTCTCCAGGCTGGAACTCCTGTGGTTGGGCTGCCTGGTCATAGTGGTGCTGTTGTGTTTGTTGGACTTTAGCCAGGTGTTCCCGGATTAACGGCATGACACGGTCGATTTTCTCCCTCATCTGTTGGACATGTTCGTTCAATGACCGATGCACTGCGGGCTGCTGCTCCCAGGGCTCCTTCGCCACATCCAGGAGGCCCAGTGGGTGTCGGACGAACCGGAGATTGAAGGGGGTGAAGCCAGCTGAAACCTGTGGTATCTCCTGGACCCGAAAAGCACGTAGGGCAGCATAAGGTCCCAGTCACACTTGTCCTCCGCGACAACCCGTCTCAGCATCTGCTTTAACATTTGGTTGAAGCTTTCGACCAACCCGTCTGTTTGAGAATGTGGTCTTCAACTGCTTCACCCGTAGCAGCCAAAAGTAGTCAGCCATTAGCCGGGGCATGAAGGGGGTACCTCGATTGGTCAGGATCTCCTCGTCTCGTTAATCTGGACCTCCGCTGTTGGGGCCCCCGTAGGCGGGGAATCATGGACAATGCAGCCTGCCAGCCACGGTTTTGTCGGAGTGGTGGTGCCCTCCGTGGGCTTGGGTTTGTCCCGCGGGAAGGGAGCTGCCGGCCTGCTGACTGGTTGCGCGGTGCCCTTTGGCGCGTCACTCTTGGACCACCCTCCGGGGAAATGGAAAAGCTTGGGTTCGTCATGCCAACAGCCTGACGGAAAGACCGTCTGATGCGAGTGTCTCAGTTAGCCTAACGCAGCACATGTAGAAGGGTTTATTAAAAAATTTTTTCAATGATATTATAAATAAAAAGAAAACAGAATAGAAAAAGGAGAGCAAACTAGTGTTGGATGCCTATTTTGCTTTTGTTAACTGTATAATAAATAAAAAGAAAACAAATATATAGATGTAGATATAGAAATATATATATATATATATATATATATATATAGATGTCCCAGATGTAGCATAATGATTCTTGTATTTTTAAAATAGAAAATTTCTTTAGTAACTCCTAATATTTAGATAAACAGTAAAAATTAATTACCTAGACAGAAGTGCCCCACCAGTGTGAATGTGATAAGATCTGAGGCATTATCACAACTAAAAAGACATTTATTTAATCTAGATGTGAAATGGGGGGGGTGGTAACTGTGATAAGGTGAGAATTATTTTACTGCTGATGTCACCTCAACATTGCTTCCTTCCATAAAGCAACCTGCTTTATTTAGAATATGTGAAAGAAACATGATTTAATAATAATATATGATTTATAACATGATTTTATATATATATATATATATATATATAATTATTATTATTATATATATTTTTTTTACATTTTTTCACTTGTAAACGAAGAAAATAAAACATTGAGTGCACCTTTAAACATTTATCTTAAGCCTAAAATGATTTAACAATTCAAATATTTCACAATGGTATGCCTCTCTAATAACAGCATACCTTTGTCTATTCTCTAGCTGCCATATGGAAAACATTAAAATAAAGAATTAAATAAAGGCTTGAAAATCTAAAAATGGTGATCAGCCTCTCTGCTGGGCTCTGGTTAAATGAAGATTAAGGCTAAGCCGCAGAGGTGAAGGGCCTGGCGAATTGAGCCCCTGCAAATGGAACATTGCACGGAAATAGACATAATCTCACAAAGCCATATTTTCCATGAGAACGGAATGTGTCAACCTGTCGACCATGAGGCACTGTAAACTCTTTTTGAGCTATCCACTTGGCCCTGAGCAGAACCAATTAGCTTTATTTTGGCAGCACGCATTCTTAAAAAGCTAGACTCTTGATTGCTGGCGCAGGAAGGAGTTGTTAGTTTTCATGTAACTTGGAAATTTTGCTTCCTCCTTTGATCTCTGCTCGAGCCATCAAGCCGTCAACATCAAGTAAATTAGTACTTTAGGATTAAATCTTTCTAATCAAACAGAACTGTCATTCAAATGATGGGCAACTAAAAAAAATTTTTATAAACACAAGTTCAACCCTTGATGCTGTCATAGGTATCCTGATGTAAAATTTGGGTATGTGTATATGAACAACTAAAGCACATATCATTCATATTTATTTTTAGATGCCATGTAAACCATGAGGAGAGGAGAGGAGAGGAGAGGAAAGGATGCCCCCACCCCCAAGCAGCGAGAATGGCATATTTAGTCAGCAGATTGCATGGATATATTTATTCATGTCATTATTTATGGTCTGTTAGACATGGATGCAAAGGAAAGTGAATTTTCTGACCAGTTTCATCCTTCAACCAAAAATGAATATACGCTAAAATTATCCACCGTAACCAGAGCCAAAGGAGAAAGAATAAACATTATGGCATCGTAGAATATATAATCATTTTTACGATTCCTGACTCCTCCATATCTGGGTGTGCAGCTACTCGACTGAATAAGCAGGTGAGACTGTGGACAACAGCATGCTGTAAACTTTACAGGGCATTATAAATTCCTGTTGAGATGAAATCAGAAACCATGAGGGACTAGAGAGAGAGAGAAAACAGACATTACCTGTGAGAACACAACAGCATCTCCCTAGAGCTTTCTATTAGCATTTAATTGACAAGGCTTCTTATTCAAACACTCCAGTTGCTCTCCTCCTCCTCCCCTTCCTGCCCTCTGCCACAGGCTTTACTCTATTCTTAGCTCCCTGCGAAAAACTGCTCCACTTTCTCATTTATACACACTATAAATTCCTTACATTCACACTATGAATACTGATCATCACAAATGTTGTGACATGTAAAGGAAAGATGCAAAACAGACAGGAAAAACCTATAAAACTCATTATATGGATGGATTTGTTTGATAATGAATCTATCCATTTATCTATCTATCCATCTATCTATCGATCTATCTATCTATCATTTAGAATTGAATTGGGATTGTGTTTTATACATGCTGTATTTCTGTGACATCCAGTAAATTCCTCTTCGGCCTTGATGTTTGAATATCTGGGCTTGAACACAAAGGTTGCAGGTTCAGTTTCAAGTGGTTTGACATCACAAGCCTGTACGCTTGAGAAAAGGTACTATATCCCAGGCTGCTTTAGGGTAACTGTCAGCGCAATTAGTGAACTGTATGTCAACTTGAGGGGGGCGACTAAAATAAGTAAGCATTCTCGACCTTGTTTGACTAAAAGCATCACAAACTTCCCTATAAAAAGATGCAAGAGTGGATAAAAGTGACTGAGGTAATGCCATTCTAAGAATCACTGCATTTGGCAGAGTTCACTTCCTGTTTACTTCTGAATGACAGCTGTACTTAATAATTGTGCGCTCTCTGAGTTGAGGTTAGAGGAAGTGACAACCACATGACAGGAAGGAGTGACCTTGCATTGTCGCACTATCTACTTGAAAGAGGGTCAGGGCATCATCAAGTTGCACTGGGGTTTCTTTGATTAATGCAGGCATTAATAAAAGACTATCCCTGTCCAATAAAATGGCTTCAGATAATAGATGTTGCCATTCTAAGCCAATAATAGTGTCTATAATGGAATCAGCAGAGCTGAAAAAGGCGGACTTTCATTTCCTCTTGTGGGCTGTATGTTTTGAACACCCCATTGTTCATCAGCTCCTGCAGCCGATAACCACTGAATTTGCATGTGAATCAAGAATGCTTCATAACCTGTCCTAAACACTGGCTATGCAAATGACATGACCCAGAAATGGACAAGCATCTTTAAAACGAGTAAAGCAAAGTTTCTCACATTTTCGGAAGCACCAAAGGTGCAACCGTGTAGCAACAGTGTCACGCTGAGCCACTGCCTTCACCTTATCAGATTTTGCCAAAAACAACAGGTTGTCAGCCATGGAAAAAAAAAAGCTAGTATCAACAGTTTGTTCTCTCCTGGGCTGACACATGGGTTGGCTGGTATGCTCAATTTGTGCAACAGAAGCTTCAAGGTGAACATGAGGGAAAAATATAGATACTAGAACTTTTTTCTGGGTTGTGATGACTGCCTGAAAGATGCTATAAGTGCAAGCTCGCCAATATAACATTGAAGGATTCAGTGTCTGTCCGCTGTGTTTGAAAATGTCTCACTGTAACTGACAATGTGTGATATTTATCACACTGACAAAGAAAGATTTGCTGATTCAAAGTGAAGCGGAAATGTGGAAGTTGGCCCCCCTCTGGATGGAAATGGTACAATCCAAATGCTTTGGTTTAATCAGGACACACACGTGTGAAATCTACCATTTGAGGTGCTACAACCAAAAATTAAAAATAAAGAAAAAGGTAACGAATAAATAAATACATGAGATATATCCACCTAGGATTTGTGCCACAAATTAACCTTAAAAAAAAAAAAAAACAGAAGCAGCACAAGCTGTGGAAAGGGAGGTCCATCTCTCTTCTGTCTCTCTAAACCTCAGCCATGGGCAGTAAATAAGCTGGCAGTGAAGAGAGAAGGTGCGATGACAATGATGTATGGTCTTGAGTACTCTACAGCTATTCAGCTCGCTCGCTCTCTCTATCTCTCTCTCTGAATCATGGATTCAATTTATTTAATTTGCTGCTCAACAGAAGCAGGAGAATTAAAACTTTTCCTAGGCCAGGCATATCAGAGGGCTCTGACCTTAATCACGTGACATATATATATATACACACAAAACCGGAATTTATTAATTCTTCATAGCCACAGTTCTCGACCACATGGACTTAACAGACCATTTGAGACGACAACAGATGTGGTCTGGTTTTAACCCCATAACACTCCTCTCCACCACACCGGTCATGGGTCTGGATAAGTCAGTCCTGGAGAAGTGTGTCAGCGGGATGTCATGGGGATCGGGCACACGCGTCTGCTCAGCTAACTAGCACGGAGTGATGTTGCATCACAGGATAGAGGAGAAAATAACTGAATTATGGAGGAGAGAGTTAATTATGGATGGGGAGAGGCAAAGGCTTTGCCGTTTACCTGAGACACATGGCTGCTTCAGCGTCTGGAGACACAGCTTGTCCTTTGCTGCGAGATGCTGCGCTGCTTTAATTGAGCATCTGCATGCTAAATCTGATTTTTCTATTTCACAAAAAACGCTGCAATGTGGCTACACTTGTTAGCCGTTTTCTTAACAAAGAGTGACAGTGGAAAGTAAGTCTGAAACCAGGATGAGACAGAATTATGATGCAAAAAGATATGATCACACCTCACCCTTAAGGGCATATCTGTAATTGACAGCCAAGACAGATGCTGCAATGATTAGTCAAAAGAGGAAATGAGGCTTGCGTACTGATGAAGAGGGGCCCTGAGAGTGATGCAGCTCTTCATTAAGTTTTTAACATTTCTTCGGTGACAATCGATAATGATGTGAACAGGGTTTTTATTACCCATGTCACTGTTATGGACTCATATTACATTCTCAAGTAAAAAAAATTGTGCAACACGTGTTACATCTATACCATAATAGAGTGCAACAGTCAGGTTCCAGAAGTAAAAAATCTCATTTCATATGGAACAATAGTTATAGCACATCTTTACACACAGAACTACTGTGAGCTACGAGGTTGAATAGTCAATGGTATTAAGTTTTATTTTAAAGCAGGGCTGCAGTATTTAATTTTTTAATTCATGTTTAACAATGGAATTCCTGATGAAAAAGTACATTACCCACGATTCTAAAGAAAAATCACCACCAGCCAGAGAATTGTGACAAGCGAATCATGATATAGTTCTTTTCCTCATTCAAGAAGTTGCATGAACACAGTCTTGAACTTTTGTCTTTCTGTAAATCTTTCCAAAGTTTCTAACTTTCTCATTCATAGTGTATAGCTCTTAAACACTTAAACTAATGGGTATAATACTTACAGATCCATGGCCACTAAAAAAGTTGCTGTGGTAAATAGGGGGCATAATCAAGTCATGTCAGAACAACTAAAACAAAAGCAACATTATTAAAATGCTTTATTTTTAAAAGCATCTCTACAGCACTACTACCTCCTTCACTCAACAATTTCACTTAAATTAAATAACTTTTTTTTAAAACATTTGTTTTACCTGTTGATTACAGTAACTTTTAAAAAGGCAGGACATAGCACCTGCACTTCCAAAGAACAGTGTTGGACTGTCGGTGGGACTGGGGGGTGGAAAAAATAAGGGTAAAACAGCAAAAGCAAACAGTCAGTGTTGGGATGGGGGCTGGTAGGAGCACTGCTGGAACTAAAGAGGGGCGTGCCTCCAGAGCTTGGGAAACAATTCTGCCCCTGGGAAGTCAAGTCATTCTGGATGACATTCGCACGCTGTGCCGGAGGCAGAGGGAGGCAGCATTGTGTGGTGCTGTGGATTGATGATGCCATGCACACTGAACCCAGCAGCTGTAATTAAGAGGTCATGTGTGAAACTTTTATAGAGTTTGCCCTATGCACCGGCATCTCGCCACAACGTGAAAACTCCTCCGCCCATTTTGAACAATGCTTCTCAGCTCGCTCAATCTCCACTCTAAAGCTATTCTTAGATGTAACTCTCAAACACACTATTTGATTATGACTTTATGTGATAGTTTCACATTAAAAAAAAAAAAAGGTGTTCATGCAAAACTCACTGTCACAATTTCAGCTTGTAGAATATATTTATAGTTGATTCAAATGTTGATTTGGCGCTCAAGACATTTTCTATTATGATCAATGTTGATACTAAATCTACAAAATATTTATTTTTCAAATTAATGTTGTTCTTCATTCATCATTAAAATAAAACATAAAAAAACACTGATAACAAAAAGAACCATTATTAATAGCCAAATAAAAATAATAATTGATAATAACTGACCACCAATTAAGCATTTTCCAATGATTTTGACACTGAGGTGCATATTTAGATATGCTGTCTCAGGAATAAATTAAGTAAAAAAAAAAAAGTAACATAAAATCATAACATAAAATTATATCCTTAAAAAAACAAACAAAAAAAACAAAACACTGTTGTTGCTTAAAAAAAAAAAAAAACTAAAGATTTTTTTTTTTTCACTCATGCAGTGTCCTTTGTGACAATCCCTTTTAAATCTTACACCAAGATCATGCACTAAAAACAAAAAATGGACATCAGCATCAATCCATCTTAGTCCTATCCCAAGGGTATCTTAATGGCCCAGGCCTAATCCTGGACTAAGCCCTAGCAGCAGGGCCCTTGGCAAAGTTTAGCCTGGAACATCCACTAGTCCCCCTTTCACAAGCCTTAAAACATTCAAAACCTTCTATTTAGAGAGAGAAACTTTTGTTGGACGCACAAAGAGCCAACCAGAGGTACTTCTATAAAGCGAGCCCCATTCAAAATCAGATTATTTCCACTCAAATCCCCCTTTCTTCACATGTCAGTTAACTATGTAGTGTCTTTTGTCTCTTTGTGAACAACCCATTTCACTATGATGGCCAGTAGATGTGTATTGCTGCATTTATTGCTACATTTATTCCTAAAGCAAAGAAAGAAGCATATTTCCCCCCTACTCTATATATTTTTTTTATTCTTTGAAGAAATCTAGGACACATGCCCCTAAGGAACGCAAAGTGCTTTAATTTATTCCCACCTTTTCTCTCTGGCTGCCATCTCCAAGGCCTCTTTCTATGCCCAGAAGTGATTTGTTCAGGCTGGACCATCAAAGCAATTATTGTAGAGGCCCGCTTTCCTATTATGAGGGGAGATGACTGACAACAGCGGGACGGTTGAGGGTGGAGGGCACTTGGCTCCAATTTATTAGATCTGAAAGCTCGTTCCTCATTGGCAGCTCTGCAAATAGTGATACATAAACAAAATGCATGGTGTAAAACATTGCCGCTTTTCAATTACAATATCAGTCATTGTCAGCGCCTCGTTCGCCATGGTCCGGGTGACTGATCGGCCATTTAAATAGGTCAGGGCACAGCAGACATGCTAAGTGAACGTTTGGGTCAGATGTCAGATCTTGATATAATTAATGCAACACACATGAGAGCTGGGGCTCTTCTTTAGTAAGGATCTGTTCCACTGTGCAGCCAGAAAGCATGGCGATTGATAGAGCGAACCACTGGGGGTCTAAGGCACCACAAAAATATTCTTTCTTTAATGTGACAAAGTCAATGCCCACCCTAAGGAATGATGTGCTGGTGCGAACATGGGAACGAATGGAAGACGAGTTGTGTGAGTGTGCACAGAGTGAATATAAATGAATGAGGGGAAAAGACGTGGCATGAAGCTAATAACTCTCATGGCTTTGTGCACCAAAGGCATTGCCTTCAATAAAAGCCCCCTTTCACCGACTGTTTCCTTTCTTCAATTATTTAGGCTTTATAAGCACAAACCATCTATTCTGTTACTAAAAGATCCCGTAAAAAATGAATGATCAGCCTTATCGACAGTCATAAAAGTTTTACAATAGGCATAAGAAAAAATCCATCCGTCAGACAGCCGGTTAGCACCACTGTAAACATATTAATGAAAATACCTAAGACGGATTAAGATATGCCTTTAAAACTCAAGTTTACAACATGCAGCTCCAGAGATTTTTACATGCTTTTAAGCTAATCAAAACGTATGCGAGGTGCAAATGAGCATTGCTGGGAGTGTTTGTATGCGTGTTTATACCTGTCACAGAGGATGACCGAGGGTATGAGTTCGATTAACGGTGCTTTTCTCAAGTGCCGCCACTGCCTCCAGGTTGCCACGTCACATACAGAGACCGTTGTGCCCTACTAAACAGCAAGCGCGCATGCCTCAGCGGGCGCAACCTCCTCATTCCTCAGCCATTGTGCAGGACTATGGGGAAAAAGGTGACCTGACCCAATGAAGAAAGCACATCTGCTGGGAAAAGAGCTCTGTAGTTGAGGTAATGTAGTGCATCGCTTCATCCTGCAGTTATTTTCCCCTCCGGGGCAGAGAGGTTACTTAGCCACACCGATTCTGGCTGATTCACTGTCCGCAAACCCCCCGCCTTGTGTTCCTGTTGCACAATGGCCTCACACTCGCATCCTCGCTGCTTTTTTCTTAATCCACCGTTTCTGGAGAATGGGTTTGTTCAAGCCCACCGTCTATTTTTAAACCCACACATTAGTCATCTCTTACGGGGGAGCCACACAACATAGTAATTTATGGAATTCATGAATACCAAAGGTGTCTCGTGGAGGTTTGCTGCAGTTGTTATCTTTCTTGTTTATGCCCCTTTGAATTTTAGAACAAACGAGACGGTGTTCTGTTCGTGGTTTATGCTGTTCAAAAGCATGGATATCAAAAAATTTCATTGGTTGAATGCTGAGTTTATATTCTACTTAACACAAATAAATAGTGGCTACATTCAACTAGTCATTCACGGAGTAGTTTATCAAGTCCGCAAGTTCACCGAGCCAAAACTGAGGCACAAAGATAAACACTGGCTGAAACCCATAACCTTTGATTACTGAGGATATTCACCCATAGCTATGTATTTAGCATAAGTCCAGCTCGGGGCTCTGAGATCACTTACAGGGGGGTTGAAACCATGCCAGCTTGTATCCTCTTACTAACCTCCGTGGCCTGTTAAACAAATTTAGACTACTTAGTGGGAACCTCTTGACCTACTCGAAAACGTCATGGTCTGCAAGAACATTAATGAAATTGAATTTGAATAAAATAAAAGCTCATTTGCAATTCCAGAGAGCACTTGGACCCCCCGTCGGAGTGGAACTTCTCTTGATCAATTACCGTGTCTGCAGTTCACTGACACTTATGCTCTTAAACATTTACTCACAAACAGAAAACGGCAGATAAACGTTACATATGCATTTATCCCTTGCTGGGGAGTAATCTGACTCTGTTTTCTTTGCTCTCAACTAGGGGCAAATGTAGCTGAAACATTTCTGCATTATAATTTCACATAGTGTTTATGCATGAGTTTCACTTTAGAGCAGAACCGCTGTAAACATTGTTAATGTCAACACCGCTTGGGTCGGGAAACACATCACAATATTACCCTTAGCATAGCACTATAGATTCAAGCATGGAAAATACAACAAACTACATGCTTCTGGGAAAGTATATATATATATATACAAAGCCTAGACTTTTCAATAACAGCATGTAAAAAACAAAACAAAACTACAAGTCAGCTTGTCTAGACCACTTCAAATGTTAATATTAAATATGACATCTTAGTCCAGACTTGATGCATGGAAAAATATTCCCTTTTAATGGTACTATGAACTTGTGCCTGGATAACATTCTTGCTAAGTGACTTCAGGTTAATTTTCAAAGAACATCAAGTCTAAATGTGTCTAGAAAAAGCACAAGATACATTTCACAGGCTCTTGGGTGCTTGGTAAAAGCGTGGAGGTGTCATTTCATTTGCTCTTTAAGCTCTCCAATACGGTTGCGTGAAGACTAATATCGTGTGGGTGAGCCTTCCTTCTAAGGAGAGTAAATGTTGTGGATGTTGTGAAAATGAAAAACATTTACAATGACACATGTTGCACACACACTGCATCACTGTAGAGATGAGAAAAGCTAGATATGATTAGCTCTAGGGAGGTCATAGAGAGAATAAGATATCTCCATGATCATTGACTCTGGTTTGATGTACTTTTAAGCGCATATTAAACTTTTAAAGGTGATGTGTATGATTTTTTTGATGCTAAAATACTCTGCTACTCCAGATTAGTATGCAAAGACTGTAAGTGAGACATTCGTAGATCGATTCCCATGAAAATTTAAGTGCTCTATCAAAACCGTTTTTTGAGCAACAGCAGTGATGCGAGTTTTTTTTGGAGGATTATGTGTTTGACTAACCAATGACAGTGGGAATGTTTAGGTGATGTTAGTGGTGCAAAATTACACACCAAGCAAAAAACTTTTGCTGCTTTTTAGGTGAAGATGAAAAGAACACAGCGTACAGTCACATATCGCAACTTCCTCTGAGCCAGAACAGGAGGAAAGAGAAGGGCACTGGAGCAACGAAACCAGTGGGATTAGTGCTAAGTAACTAAATGGGCCATATCACTTTTCCATTACCAGAGAGGAATAGCTATTTGGATGGCTGAAATCTAAATGAAAAGGTGGAGCACAGCTTTAGTGTGGATGTTCATTCGAGTGTAAATGTTGCACACTGTACAACCTTCTTTTTTAGCAAATGGAAATTTGCCATCACATCTTTGAGCTCCATCAATAAATAAACCAGACACAAATAAACAGATAAATAAATAAATATGAGACGAGTCGCAAATGGGCATCCGTCAGCATTAGTGATGGAGCGATGTCAGCTAGGATCACGCTTCACTTGAGGGGAGTGCCTGTGCGACGGAAGATTCCTGCTGATTGCATACACACACGCATACGCACGCACAATTCCCCCTGAGATCAGCTTTTGACCAGACACACAAGCCTCTTCTGCTTTATTCAAGCTCTGTCTGTTTCTCTCTCTCTCTCCCTTTATTTCTTCCCTGTCTCCTCCCTCTCGCTAGGCTTCCAGATTTGGCCCTCTCGGTGCTCTCAGCTGTGTACTGCCTCTTTCCTGACATTATTTTTTTGCCTTTCTTTTACTCTCTCTCTCCCCTCTCTCTTTCTTTCAACAGGACTGCACTGAGAGGCAGTGGTGGTGTTAGTGGAACTGTGTGTCTTTGTGCTGTGTCAGTGCTTTGAAAGCCACCGGTCTGATGGAATTTCTGGTGTGTCCCCACAGTTATGTGCCATCATCAGCTTCTGCACCATTCAGCACATCTCTGCACCGTCTACACCCTCAGGCCACACAAGCAAAAACAACTAAAGCTTACACTAGCATTAACCTAATATCACTATCAGCAATGAGATATGTCTTACAGTCCTTAGTGAAAAATCCTATCCAAATTTAATGTGTATATATACTACATACAATCATTCTACTGTTATTCTTACTGCTTTTGACAAGGTGGGTGGGCATCTCACATGAAAACTTCACAAAAATTTCTCTCTAGCCCTATGTGCTCTGGTTTAAGAATTAAAAAATTTGGTCAAGCTGTAATAATAAATTTACCAACCCTATTTTAAAGTCTTTCATAATGTTTTAACATTCATACACCTTACAATAAGTCTACGTATTGTAATAATAGATTATTTAAAACTCTAAATAATCTATAATGCATTGTTGTTGTTATTAATTAAAATGAATAAAATATTTATTATATTTTATTATTTAAAATAATAAAATATAACATTTTTCTATAACTTATGAAAGTCAACCTGAAAATAAAGCAGAGATACAAAATATGAATATTAGAAGAAACACATAAATCTGTTTTTTTTTTAAAACAGAATTAAATTGGCTAAATAGATGTTAAAAAAATGACATATGAACCTGAAAATTAAAGTTAAAATTAAATTAAATATACAATTAAATAAAATGTGTGTGTTAATCGTATTGTTTTGTTTTCTACATCTACTAATGCACTTTTAACAGTTTAATTTTATACATTAAAATTAGTTAATGTATTATGAATAAACAACTACAAATAATAAATAATAAATTTTATAAACGCAGTTACCAATAATCCATAATAAATGATAAATGACTATTAACCTAGATGAATAAAACCACTGTTGCTATTTCATATTTAATGTAATGCATTCAAAATGTTAACAAATTGTACCTTGTTGTAAAGTGTGTATAAATACACCACACCCTCCATATATATAATATAATAAAATATAATAAGAGGGAGAGACAGACAGACAGACAAATAACTGCAGCACACTAAGGTCTCAAATAATAATGCAATACACAGCAGAATGCACCAGGGGCAGTGTGGAGCTCAGACTGTGCCCCCCAACCCCACACTCATGCTTCAATGTAAATGTGCAAGGCACTTCCAACGGGACAGTTACCAGAGACTTACTCTACACTCAGCTGTGACGGGTCACATTTGAGCAGACAAGAGTGTATCCCTGGAGTATCTTCATAAATATAGTGTTTCACAGTGCTGAGCTGTTTATTACTTAATGATTTCTTTCCACAATACTGAGCTAGACTGCCCAGCTCTACACAAGTATATTTTTTACTCTCTCTCTGGCTACACCATCTTGAATAAATGCAGTATTTTCCTTACACAAAGCACGTGAGTGGTAAAATAAAACGGCGTATAGTACTTTGACAATCTGACAGTAATTCTGTCAAACATCTACATGCTATTGAATCGATCAAATACGAAATACGTGTGTTCTGGTAGCATGTTGCGCACTATTCAAACCCCAGGAAAACATTCGTGAGAATAGCACTAGCTGTCTACCTATTCCCATAATTCCCCATACCTACTTATTACACGTATCCACCTCCGCAAATGGAAAGCTAAAATATTCATTCGAACTGCAGCGCCTGACAGATCCCAGATAGTAAGGACACACAAATGCAGATGCTCTTCAGCCGCTATTTGTCTGTGGTAATAGACACCTCACACTGTTAAATTGTGGGGTGTGCCACCAAAAATGGCATTAAAAGCTAGCGTTGCCCTTTATTCTCCTCTAGCAAAAGCGAATTCCTGCTGAACGCTGCTTTATTTAGGCCTACACTGATCGTTATTGGAACGTGCTCTCTCCAATTCATCATGACTATGGCTTAATTCACTCTGCCGAGGTTTTTGACTGCGGACGTCCCTTCAGAGTATTATCAAACCAATATTTTAAGGATGGGAGAAGTGAGGGCTGTGTTTAAAAAGCTCATTGGGTCTGATTTGAGAGATACAGCTTTCACTTTTTCCCCCAAAGTGAGTTATGACTATATTAAGAACATCTCAAGCCGGGAGTGAAATCAATTCCGTAGTGAAAATATGCAGGGCTAAAATCAGATCAAACTCTCAATTATGTGCTGCTGAGGGATATTTGCCCTGGCAAATTGATCCAGTATTGACAATTAGCACTTAAGGTGACCTTTCATAAGGGCCATTTGTTTCTGCTTCATGCAAGTGACTGAGTAAAACAACAAAAAGGAATAAGTAAAAACAAAACACAAACCCATAAAATCCAAAACCTTTAGAATAGCAAATGCAAAGGTGACACCAGAAAGCTTTTTTTTTTTGGCCTATGTTTCCTTCTTGGTCTCTGCTCGCATCAATTGGAGCTCCCCTCATGCTGGGGGAGAAGGCAGTGGACAAAAGCGGCCAAGCCTGAGGTCCTTTATGGTGCTGTGCAATTGACTTCCTCCTGAAAGGGCTGTCGCCGGGAGCCGACCTGTCCTTCTTCGCACACACACAGAGCACAAGTTCCTCGAATCCACGGCCAACGCTGTGTCCTCAGTGTGAGGGTAACAAGCAGTCGCCAGTTTCTTTTTAGCAGACTTTAGAGGTCGAAAGGCTCTTGCTGGAAATCAAATGGCTCAGGCCGACACGCATAGAGAAATGGAAAAAAGGAGCCACACAGGACGGTAGCATTTTACCAAGAACTGACTTATTCTTAAAGAATGGATGTGTGTCACACGGCCAGCTTGTTTAAGTGCCTCGATAAAACCTCCCATCAGATATATGCTCTGTAGTTGTTCAAACGCTACATAAAATCCTCATCTTTATCTCTATCGTGGTTCCTCACCTGCACCGACAGATGACCCTCACAGAGTCCTCTCGATCCATCTAAACTTCGACAGAATGCATCTTTACTTTAGGATTTAAACTTTTTTTCCACCATTTTCTATGTCCTCTCAGCCCCTCGTCCCCGTTCCACACAACTCCACCCTTTCTTCTGAAGAAAAATATCCTTATCTATCACGAGCAGGTGATAAGTCTTGAGAAAGCGTCACTGTGCAGCACTTCTCCTTATTGATATCTGGGATCTACTAAGTCATCCACGCCATCTCCGAGTGCGCTACCCTCTGGTCCCTTCAGCCCTGAGCAAATCACGTTAGCCCTTCTTCCTGCAGGAGCACCCTGGGGTGAGCTACATGATTAACATCTATCAACACCCTCAAGTGGAAAGCTTGAGGTTTGGGGAAGTGGGGATCTTAGCTGTCAGGCAAAAAGTGTTACAGGCAACACTACTATCTAACGGCTGTGGGTGTGAGAGTGAAGATAAAGTGTGTAGGTGGTTGGTTTGGTGCATGTAAAAAGGAAGTGGAGGTATCAGGGATTAATTGCTCAGGGATTTACGATCACAGTTTTAGGTTTGTAATATGATAACACCGATTAATTATTGCGGTAACAAAGGATGCGTTTCTGTCAATATTGCAAGGAAGTAAAACAACAGCAAAAAACAATGGGGGAAGAGACAGGGAGGAAGTAAAAAAATGGTCTTGCTTCATTAAGAGGCAGAGGTAAGGAACAAATTATGGGGAGATCATTTACTATGTGACAGGGGAAGGGAAGGAGAAAGAAAAAAAAAAAAAAACTTAATCTTTGTCCGGCTTTCGTATTCTCTGCCGTCTTCCTCCTGTCTTTCTCATTTGCTACTTCACAGATTCATCCCTTTTCTGCTTTTAAAATTTCATGACTGAAAATAGGTAATTTAATCTTCATTAAACATACAAGGCTCACTTTCTCCTCTGCCTGAGCGAATTAACTAGTAGACCAGGGGCAGAATAGACAATGGGGTTCAAATCCCATAACCCTGGCACACATTATATCACAGCATCTGTTTTTAATAAGCCATTTCTCCACAAATCAAAGTAAAACAGGAATCCCTGAACCCAGGGAAACTTTTGATGGACGAAAGAATGAAGGTGAAAGCCCAGGAAGGGAAGGTTGGAGATTTTAATGACTTGGAAAGGCAGTAAATAAATAAAATTGTCTCCCTCAGAAATCTGATTGATGTGCCTTTTGGGATGCCCCATATGAAAGAGCTACTCAGCCTGTGGCTTTCATCTGCGACCAGAGAAATCGATGCCAAGGATGTATGAGCAGCTACCTGTCTCTATCCAACAATCTCTTAGAGTACCCTTGGCATTCAAACAGAAGATTTTTAGTGCAGAGTGGACCAGCGGAAGCCTTCATCACAAAATACCACTTTCAAGGTTACCCCTGAGATCAGTGCAGAACCCTAACACAAGCACAAAAAATAAAAAAAATTAAAATTACACTGTCAAACGTTTGTAAATGCATTGTCAGTATCGACTAGGAAAACCATATTTGCCATATCAATACAAAGAATTTCATCTCAAGTCTTTCAGTTGAACACTCGAAGACTGTATACTCCACATCAAAGCAACAACTGAAGGCCATTAAACTGCAGAAAAGTCACCGAAACACAACATGCTACAAGTTAATTCATGCTTTTGTGTAAGCCACTTCATCTTTGTTATACTTCAAGTGAGCAAAGCTAAGCATACTGACAGCATTTACAAAACGTGACAGCAAAATATAGGTCAGATCTGACCAGGGATCTGCATTAAATCGGTCTTTCAGACCTCTTTTTCATCCTCTGAGTTTTAAATTGGTGACACTATTTAAAATGGATTACCTATTTACCGTATCTCCAATGGCACAGCGCTAGGGTCTGATCCTGTGCTGAAATGGCTGCATGTTCATGGTTGTGTTACCAGGTTACCCAAGTAAAAAGGCAGTCTGCTGCCCTAAGGCTGTAGCACGCTGACCTACATCAATGCACCAATGCCTCAGAGTCTAATTAGTAGAACATGTAAGCCTAGTGTTTTGTCATGTTTGGCTGGTTTCTTTATTGTTACATGCATGATTAATGCAACTATACTGCAAATGCTAAATGGCAATCACTAAATCATTTGGCTGGAGATGATGGGCATGTTATTTATTTTTTATTTTTTAAGGATTCTGCTCTTCTAAAGCTGAATTTTAGGGATAGTTTACACTGAAATGAAAATTATGTTGTACTAATCATCACGTAATGCCAAACATGTACACCTTTTATTCTGAGGTCACAGTGGTCCAAACAACCATTGTACCTTTGGGTGAACTATCGCTTTAACTACAAATCCTAAGTAGCTTCTAAATTGGCAAGCTTCAAAGCTTCTCCCCGAAGTGTTAAAGCATACTGTATGCATGTCCTCAAATACATCCGAAAGTGTTTTACAATAAAGGTGCCTTAAATTATTAAATCAATTCTTGAAAGAACACCTACATTGTGAGTAAATCCATAACATATCTTATTAATGTCGTCTTTAGCTATTGGTTAATAAATTGTTAGATTTAACTCGCCGGTGATTGAGTTAGAAGCTAAGAATAATTTCAGAAGAGACATTTTCACTGTGTGTTGTCATACTATTACTTTACACTAGAACACTCTGACATTGACAGGAAAAAAACAGATTAGCTCATTTATGAGGGTGTGGGAATACAGAAAATTGGACCACAGACAGCTGCATTTTCTTTCTCCGTCTTCATAGTGCATGATCCCATTGATTTTAATAGATTTGCAATGTAATGTAAACTCTAGTATGTAGGTGCAAACTCACAGACTGCATAGAATAGAATGGTACATAGAATTGACACTCTGCATTCATTATTATGTTTTACTGTCAAAATGACAAGAATTATTCATTATTTTAGCCTTTGTATCTTTAAGACAAAGCAGAAGTCACTAGTTCCATTGGCAGTGGGCGGGATTAAAGCAAAACTAGTAATGCTATTCGCTAACACTTACCCATCACTGTCCACTCTTCGATTTCAGCAAATCAGTTCAAATGAACTTGATTAATATTCGCAAGCCTAGCAGCCTATCAGACCTTAGCATATTTTATATTATTATTATTTGTTGAATTTGTATCATTATTTTAGTACTATTGTCTTTTTACAGAAATTCTGTTCTGTTTAACACAACAAACAGACAATGCTGATTTGTTCTAAAGTCATTCAAGCTGCGCTCAGGATCCGGTCACTGAATCCGGAGCCCGAGAGCATTATGACATGTACAAACCCCGCTGATCCAGACACTGAATTCATACTGATATATTCTGAATGGTTCATGTAGCATATCAGTAAAACAGCAGAAAGCTACAAGATAAAACACATTCACTGACATCATAAATAATGTACATATTCACCAAAGGGCTCAGTGTGGTACTGAATATGCTTTATACAGGCATTTCTGTAGCTGTGCCATTCAAAGGCGTGCAAAGCATAATGGTGAGGGGAATCTGTATCGTGCACACATTAACAAGTCATTTCAAGCATACAGAATATAAGAAACTGGCATACACGCACTTTAAAGGCCCACACAGACTATGTATGCAATAAAACTAGCCAGGGCAGAGAAAGGCTAGAATCTATTAAAAAAGTGAGCATTTTTTGGTGCTCTGTGCAAGGAATGACACCAGAATGGCAAGCTTTATAGGAAGAGTAAAGAGAGAGAGAGAAAAAAAATCCATGAATGGGAATTAAGGAAAGCAATGACCCTTCAGACAGATCATTTCTATTCGCCTTTCTTAGGCGTGGACGTGCTGCCATGCTTCATCACTGCAAGGGTGTGCTAGTTAGGTCATCTACTGTAGGATGGCTAGAAACAGAAGAAACTAGTCTGAGCTCCGACTACTGGAGAGGATACAAAGGAACGACTGCACTCCTCGATTAAAAGCTGATTTCCTCTTAACAACCCATAACACTATTTTAGATAATGTTCAAATCAATTCACTGATGGAAACTTGTTGGGAGTCAAATATTTCCAAGGCTTTGTTCACACTGCACTTAGATCATTTTTTTATTTTTTATTTTATTTATTCTTTAAACACAATTATTATTTAAAGTAAAGAAATTAAATCAGACAGTTCAGACAACTGTTACCTCTGCTCGTGTCCATTATGAATGATTATACGTCTTATTTTTGTATACCAAGGGTTAGTAACTATAGAGCTGGGGCCTTAAGGTGATATCTAATTATTTTAGAAAGACAAAAGAAGCATTAAAAAAAATTAAAACAATCAAAAACCAAGATTTTTTATAAAATAAAAATAATTTTAATAAAATCTTAAAACTCCAAGGGCATTTTATACATATTTATGAACACTAAAAATAATCAAACATATTCAAGAAGGTGAGTTTTTTTTACCCTTATTGAGCAAACTGTCACTGAATCTATTATAGTCACTTGCCAATTGTACACAGCACCTTCTCTATTTTTATATTACTTTTAATTTTTTTTACTTATCATTCGGTGGTTCATTTTTGTGTGTTATAACAATTTTGGCTATTTTGTTTCATTGGCTGTGCATTTAAAAAAATAATATAAACTAATCATGCATTTTGCATGATGTTAAGTGTCTATATACACGAATCTGGCTTTTCAGGCTGAAACCTGATTTGGGTGTTCATACTACAATCTGAAACCTTTCCAAAATGTGAATATTAATATGTTTTGATTTGGGTGTTCATACTACAATCAATTAAATGCCAGAAAACAAAAACAAAAAAAAACAACAATCTTTTTAGATTTTAGGTGGCTTGTCTGAACAAAGCCTTAGAGTACACATCCAGTTGTGGAGCTCAGTGTAGTTTGTTTAGAGTTCAACCAAAACGTTTTATCGAGCCCGGGCAATAAGCAAGTGTTACAGGGAGAACAGCAGGGCGAATGGGGTAAACACAGGTTCATTTTGTTACCATGGTTAGCACCCGGCCACCGAGGTGCAGAACAGGTAGGACTTTGATCACCTGCAACAATGACGAAGTGGAAATTGACAGACAGAAGAGAGAGAGAGAGAGAGAGAGAGAGAAAGGGAGAGACGTCAAACAAGAGGTATTTCAGGAGTTCGTAACCAATTATCCACTCTGAAACTCTCAGTGTTGTCAAACCTCAGCCCACACACTCATCAGAAAAAGAAAGAGAGAGAGGACGAGCGACACTCAGCACAAGAAAGCAAGTGGAGGGAAAGAGACTAGAGTACGAGACAGAAGAGAGAGAGAAAGAGCACTGGTGAGGTTTAATCTACACACTCGCTTCTCTCCTAAATGTCAGTCTTATTCAAACTGGGCCACTGAGCTGGATGGAGTAGGTGAGCTCTGAGCATGCGGCTCTCTCTTCCTGGTGGCGGCTGGTTGGCAGGCTCTGTCAGGGGGCAGCGCTTGGGGGCCTCGTAGCCCCGCTGAGTGGGAGACAGGTTTGATACAGCATGACACCTTACTTATTCATGCCCTCTTATTAGACCTCCGCACTGACACAAGGGATCATGGGAAGAACTTTTTTTTTTTTTTGCAAGATGAGATAAAGTAAAGCCAGAAAAACAGTGCAGGGACAAATCAGCACTGCTGAGCATGCTGGTATATGGAGATGAGATACACTGATGTGGCGATCTAAAGTTTCCCCCACGAATTTCCTCCTGATATCTTTTGGCATGTTTTTCTTATCTGGCTTTTCTAATGATGCTGAGGTTTTTTTTTTGTCAGTTTGTACACAACATATATCTCACTACATCCCAGGAGGATTTCTAATGACACAAATGGGTTTATGCACTGTAAGCATGCATGGACAAGGACTTTGGGAAAAGAGTGACTTATTGGGGCCATCGTACGAGGCTGTTCTACAGCAGTTATAGACACTTGTCTGCCCGTCCTTGGCATTTCAATTCGACATAGCACCTACAGCAGGTGGTCTGCTTCTCCTCCCTTGGGTCAGAGCAATTCATCATGGCAGGATGGAATACGTTAACATTAAGATTATGTTAAACTATCCTCCAAGGACCCAGAGTCTACAATCAATTTCTGTAATCAGTGACTTATGAATGGTAATGTGGCAGTGAATCCAATATGAAAACAGTTTGGAGGCGGAGACCTAGAGAAGGGCAATAAACTGAGCCCAATTTGACAAGTGTTACTTGAATTTATGTTACTGAAGAAATAGTTCACCCAAAAAATATTACATTTTGTCTTTCTCATACCAAACAATGAATGACATTTTGTTCTGCGGAACACAAGTTTTAAAGAAAGTACACTACTGTTTAAAAGTAAAAAATTTGGGGATGTTTATTATTATTACTATTTATTTTGTACTTTTTTTCTTTTACTTTTCAACAATAACAACAACAAAAAACCTAAAAAAAATGATCATAGATAAAAAAAAATAAAAATAAAAATAGAATCATATTACTGAAATATTCATGCAACACTGAAGACAAATAACGGCTGCTGAAAATACAACTGTGACATCGCAGGAATGTGTTACATTTTAAATATAATAAAAAAAAAACGAATTGTAATATATCACAATATGTTTTAACTGTACAGTCCATGTCGAATTATTATGTATGTTATTATTAGGCATGCTGTGCGCTAGAGCTTTCTTGCTTTGAAAAGTACACAAAAGCAACATAAAGTAGCTTAACTTTCAGTCTATCTCAAATAAACCGGTTTTGTGGCTTCAACAGACTTGTATAACGCACCATTCATATAAAATACCTGAATGATATTTTAATGGTGCTTTTTAAAACATGAGTGCATTTCCTATGCTTAGTGATTTATGATCACCAAGGCTGCATTTATTTGTTTAAAAAAAACCGCAAAAACGCAAAAAGTGCATGCCGAATTACTAGGCAAGTTGAGATTCTGGTCAATGATTTTGTATTTAATCATATATAAGTGATATATAATTGTCCGGGAAGGTTGAAGGTCAAAATCTCCTTAATGAGCCAAAACAGAGATTGAACTCAGACTAAAAGTTAAAAATTGTTTATACTTGTGATGACTCCAGGAAGGTCTTCTTCGTATTTCCATAAAAAATATCAACAACAAGCAGATATTTTAAAACATCTCCATTTGTGTTCCATGCAAAAAAAAAAAAAAAAGGTCATTCAGCTTTGTATAACGAGAATGACAAAATCATTCATTCATAGGGTGAACGATTAATTTGAAGGCAATGTGAAACGTAAAGCAAGAGGAGGTGCAGGTACAAGCGGTCTTACCATTGCGTGGGGTTCGTTTCCTGCGATCACGGAAGGCTGCTCCAGACTGCAAGGCCTCCATCAGGCTGTCCATCACCCCGGTCTCGTCACCTTCTGTAGAGAGGACAAAGTCGCCTGTCAGAGCTCAGTTTCATGTATCACACATTCACACCGACTCCAACTCTCACACACACACACAAATCCACACACTGTGGTCAGGCTACTAAAAACCGAGTGTGGGAGTAAAAGGAAAAGCAAAAACAGAACAGCAATAAGGCAAGGCAAATGGGGCAGAGGGTAAAGAGAACAGCGCGGCTCCCTAAATGCACGAATGCTTCGAGGCGGCGGCTAACATATGGAGAGGAGCCAGAGGATGAAAGTGTTCACTGATGGCCATTGACAGGTATTCGCTCTGTGGCTTGCACAGGGGAGCTAAGTGCTCTTTACCAAGATTTAGTGTGGAGCCGGTCAATACAGGGGCTTTTTATCATTGTTCGATGACAGTGGGATGTGCTTCGAAAACGGTCGTGCCACCGAAGTGCAACACATCTCCGTGGCAAAATGGGGTTTGACTTCTAAAAGACAATCAGATGTGCTGCTCACTCAGTGCAAGGACAAATCCCAGGGAGAAACTATCAAATTCAGGATTTATTCATTTCTCTGAGCAAAATATAGAGGGATGAGAAACCCTTTAATAGTCTAATACATTTTTTTTTTTGCAATCTTTTTTATTGCCAATATTCTAAAAACATGGTGAACCTCTTGCAGTGTGACATCATTATTATAATGTATTAATTAAATAAACACAAAATTAAACATTGTATAGTAACAATTTTATTAAAGACAAAATATATATAATGATTATTTAATCATATTTAAAATATGATATAATATAATATTTTATCAATTCAAAATATCATCATATAATCAATACAAAATCAATAAATATTTAATAAATATCAAATTACATTTGTTCCCTTAATATACAGTCACATTCTTCCTGTATTTCCACTATTTCTTCCACTTGTAAAGTTTTAAAGCATTTTTTTTCCCTTGCATGGGCATATGGCACAGAATATCTAAAGCATCGGTCAACGATGGGGTTCAGAAATAATCTTTGGGTCTTTTATCTGGGTCATCTATCTTTACCCAGCATTAATGAGACTGAGGGTCCCCACTATATCATAGTGGTCCAGCAGAGGCATTATTTTAAACTAGAATCATTACGGTGACTTATTGTTGCGTGTGGGATCGTTTCATCAATTCTTTTGTGTACACGATCGAGCTGTTCTGTGGAAATATTTAGTGAATGGGTTGGGATTCGACGTCCGCCTTGGCAGAGAGAAAACGTCTGTGGAGGAGATGCCGGTCGCTTTAGGCAGCAGTTTCAGGCGTGTTAATCAATCTTTTGTTTCCTCGCGCATTCAAAGTAGATGACAGTCAGCAAATTGAATTTATAAAGAGGAAGAAAGTTGACACGGCTACATAATTAATTTCAGAAAATGCCACACACTCGCTACACCGAGGCAGAACTGCACAAGTGCATTTTCCGCTGGAAGCAGCAGCGCGAATACTTATACGTTAAACAACTGTACACAAAGGCAACATATTACGATTAAAGAGAATAAACAAACAGTAGCAGTGGGATGAAATGAAAAGAAAATGATTCATGTTCTTTACAAGCATGGCTTCTACTGTATAGCTTTATACTCAAGACCTTTTCTCAAAAAATCAAAGCAGCCGTTCACACAGTGTGCTGTGTTTAATAGCCAGCAAAGATTAAATCAAGCCAATTAAACTAGCTGTTCCAGAACAAACCAGAGCAGAACAAGCATGGCTTATCTCTAATTGCTCTTCAACACCTTGGCTGATAGCTTTGCTCATTGGTTTAAACCAGGACATGCATCTCGCTGGCTCCTTCCACCGAGCGT
This sequence comes from Enteromius mattozi, assembly GCA_032359235.1. Taxonomy (NCBI): domain Eukaryota; kingdom Metazoa; phylum Chordata; class Actinopteri; order Cypriniformes; family Cyprinidae; genus Enteromius; species Enteromius mattozi. The sequence goes on from JAUMHE010000016.1 coordinate 2,405,914, forward strand.
GCCATCGTCCTCTGAAAGCAATGACAGTTCCTAAAGTAGCTGCATCCCCAAAACACGTCCACATCCATCTGACGCCCAAGCTGGGTGTTCAGAGTGCAGGTAAACATTTATTACAGGCACCATGATTCCGGAAACTTCTCGACAGCTCCCTCATTTCCTTCGTTTTGGAGACCTAGACATCACAAGGGGCACCTGACACTTTGATCAATTTGTCCTACTTCTTGCTTGCTTAACTGTAACACAATTCATCATCTGCAATGGCCAGGACAGGAGAGCTGGGAAGGCTGGGTTCAGAGGATCTCAGACACAAGAAAGCAAAATTACTAAAACGGGAAACATGCTCCCAAGCGACCCATGACTGCTCCATTAACAATGTCCTGTTGGGCCATGCTTCCACAAGAACCAGCTGGACTCTTGATCTCTCCACATGGATCTGAGAGAAGGTGCCAGAGCACGTGGTCTACATTTTTTCTCTGTCTCATCAGTGCGGGATGCTTTAAAAGCAAATCATCTATTAAAAGAAAACAACTGGAAAAAAGACGTCATCTGCAATGTTATTCAAGGAACACATTTAAAGTTAACTCTTAAGATTAATTAACAAAACTGTGGCAAAACTCAGGACAAACTGTTTTCAAAGAAACGCACCAAAAACTAACATTTAAAACAACATATTTAATTTCATTGTTTTGAGAGTGTGAAATTAACCAACTGCCAAAATCACAGTTGCCATCATCATAATCATGGCTTATTAATTTACACGGTATTTGCTAAGGACAACCTAAGTGGGCTAGCAACGAATTACTCATGTAAGAAACACGATACAACATGACTTGGAAACTGACATTGCTTTTTAAACAGCAGTTCCATAAACAAGAGCTTAACAGTGAGTATTTTACATTTTATACACTATGTTTTTTTTCTTGTTGTTTGTTTTTCTTGCTCTGACAACCAAACAAACATGAATAAACCAAACAAAGTTCCTTTCCACTCCTCTGTGGTATTACGTTTTCAAACAAATCAGAGTATGATTCAGCAACGCACTTATTCTTGTGTTTTTAAATGACCCATTTGACAGTGAAATAATCTTAGTGAAAGAATCAGAATGAAATTGGTTTAGTGAATGAATCAATGACTCACTCGTAATTAACATTTTTAATTCCTAAACAAATCAATGTGTTTGAATGAATTGGTTGAGTGAATGATTCCTATTTATTTATCTGCTGACAGTCTGTGCAAACACACATATATTTATTAAAATAATAATAATAATAATATTACTCCTTATTAATATGTATTGCTGTATTGGTGCATATAAAATATTAAACAGAATTTTTCCTTGTGTGAAAAACATGTTTTGATAAACTAAATTTTTCTTCTGGTTAAAGTTATGGTTACTCTTACTCCTTAGGCCATATCAGAGAAAATACATTTTTTTTATTTTCAGATATAATTTCTATATATATACTGTTTACATAAATATAAAACTGTTTAGCCATTCCACCCATGTGTATTTGCAAAGAAGTGTTTCAGACAACTAACTTCAGCAGCATAAAGTGGACTCTTGTTACAACTAGCCTTGTATCTGTATCTTCTCTGTTGTCTGTCCCTTTCTGCTATCTATCTCTTTACTGTCAGGTGGTTCTCTACCCCTCAGGCTCCTGCCAAATGTACCAGAATGCCCCGGGGCCCTGTTCAGTCTCTCCGATATATTTATGGGTGCACTATCACATTTTTAATTAGGGGATAACAAGCACAGCCCTCTGCCGGATTTGTGAACTTCACACATCAGATTAGCTTCCCCAACAAGCACCCTGGCAGAGGGTAGGAGCTTATCTTCCACGGCACAGGGGGAGAGAAATGGGGGAGGAGAGAAACAAAGTCAAGTGTCACAATGAGTAAGAAAAAGCAGTGGGGGAGAAGGGTTAGTGTGTTAAAACACAGGCTTGTGTATTCTCATAGCGTGGCATCACAACATCTGGAGGACTGAGTCATGGAGAAGGGCTGCCGAAGCGAGACTGCGCAGGTCGTAAAACCCCCAGTGAGACACTCAACAGAGCGGACTGGCTGACATTTAATTATTTCTACAACGTATGCACGTGCACGCTCGGCCTACCACACTCACTCTCTTCCTTTCTCATAGCTTGTATCAACGCCACACATCTAGTAATGCTTGTGTGCCACTGTATATGTAACTGAGCTTTGCTAGAACACTGACTTTGCAGCAAATCATCAGGATTAGGAGATTACGGTGTATATGAAATTGCCTCAAAAACCAGAGTGTTAAGAGAAGCAGAAACTGTTTTTGTTAACAGAAGCAGAAACTGTTTTCATCTGCTGTGCCACAACGGCATGACCAGAGCTCAGTCTGTTTAAGACTGAGGCGGGCTGAGGATAAAAGGTTACGGTGATGTATTCATCATACATTAACGCCAGTCGAACGGAGGCACTTAAAAGAGCCAGATGTCTTATGTGTCACTAAACTGCCAGTCAAATGCCAAACCAGCTTTGAAGAACATAAATTCCTATAAATAAACAAAACGAAGCTGCATGACTACTGAAATACTGAGATTAGTAGCTATGTTTTAGCTAAGCTAAGAGAAAAGCTAAATAAATACATTTAAATGGAAGTTTTAGCCACTGTGGCTCTTTATTATGAAAAACATGTTACTAGCCGTTTTTTTGTGACTGGTTGTAAAATCTACCAGTAATTCCTGAGTGAAAATTGCTTTTTTTTGCTCCTTTTCTTAGTGAATAACAATTATGCAGCAGTGTCAACAAGCCCTGTTCATAAATTCAACCTTCTATCTGTCCATAGTGTTGAACAAAAACAAGGAGGATCGATTGAGAACTCATTTTCTGTTGGTTCTCAAGAAGACAATTGCTCCAGGGAGGCTAAAACGCACAAAACTTTCGCCTCTTAAATCTAAACAACAAAGACCCATCCAGAGGACATTATATCTATTACTGTGTCCTCCCGGTGACCGGCCTACAGCCATAGACCCCAAGCTCTCATTTCCACATTAATAGAAGCTAAAAAACATCTTAAAGCTCCCTGCTTGGAAAATATGAGCCGCATCCACCATCTTTGTCCCTGCTTGTCCTTCAGTTTTTTGGAAAGCATGTTAATCTATCTGTCACCCTGGAGAAAGGCACCTGTGCAATTAACCTTGCGCATACGTTGCGAACAAAGCCCTGCGTCGAGGAGCCAGGTGCATCCTGGACTTGTTTCCCTCCTGCCACTCTTTGTCTGAGAGATTCCCTTTCACCGCAGCCACTGAGAGTGCATTAGCAGCGGAGTCAACAGTCCTGCCGGTTCCAACCTCGCACCTGTTATGAGGTGCTGTCTCTCTGGAGGATCTGACACGAGATATGACACTGTGACCTGTCAGCTGGCCTGCTGGAGTGAGAGCTCCGAAGCACTCCGAGAGAATGAGCCCGGACTCGGGAGTAATGAAGAAGATGGATGTGGCACCAGACAGGCATTTTGGAGCGTTTTGCTGGAACAGCTTGATGTGAAAACCCACTTATGTCTGTGTGTAATTTAATTAGGGATGCTCACACATCCCCTCCTTGAGCGGGGTGCTCTCTCTTCGAGTTCACATAGGCGCCAAGGGGTCTGGGCCTCAGACAATGAGGAGCGGAAAAGGGGACCAATGAGACTGGCATTTAGAGGTGGCCAGAGCAGATAACTACTCCACCCAGGTTATGTCCGTTCCTTGTTGAAGGTAGTTGATTGGTCAGCTGGGAGGAAATAGAAGTGGATTAGATGGCGTGTCACAGAGACAGCAACTCCAGCATTGATCCTCCGGAATGCTGCATGCATGAATAAATAGAGAAGCGAAAGCAAAAACAAAATGGACATATGCTATATGGCTCTGCATTAGAGGATGTCAGACATGCTTGGTTTGGGAGGAGGAGAAAGGCTAAAGTGTAAACTCCAGGAATAGACTATCATACAGCTTTTGAGAGGCTGAGCCATTTGCATATTCAGCTCACAAGGAGAAATAAAAGATAGCTAAGATCTGTCGTACGTGCTCCACATTTTTCTTGCATCTTTCCGTATGCTAATGAATCTCCACAGTGGTTTATCAGGTTGGTGATGCTTAGTGATTGTTCCCTGCTCTCCTTGCCATCTGCTTGCTGAGATCACAGACCACATGAGCCTGGCTTATCTGAGAATACACTTCATAAATCATCCAGCGAGTCCGGCACTGTATCTCGTAAGGGACAAGACAAAGAGATCACTGTCTTTCTCACTATACTGTAATCCCCACGTATGACAAACAAAAAAGTGTTTCAAGAACTGTTGTTGTCCTTTCCAAAATCCATCATTAATTTTCATCTCAGAGGATTTAGGCTTTGAAAATGTGATGTCCGTGCTCTGTGCGGCAAGCTTAATTATTTTTGAGTGACTGCGGAGTGGCTCTCCATGTCCGAACTCTCGATGAGGAATTATCAGAATGTAGACCACCCATGGCTGTAAATTAATGACATGCAACAGCGCAAATGTGCGCTCAGAGAGTGGGAGTGTGCTGGCGGTGGAGGGATCCTCAGATGTATCCACTCATTTTTGCTATGACCTGAGGGAGAGTGGGCTAAATTAAGTTAAAGAGGCTTAAAGTGATTAGGACATTTAGAGCTACCCTAATTAGGGATGGCTACACAAAACAGCATTGCAAAAAGGAGAAAAAAGTTTCTTATTTAAGGGAGAAAAAGATGACGTATATTTGAAGGAGGAAATATTCTCTGAAGGAAAATCGGGGAGATGAAAATGAACATATTATCATGGAATAATCACGGCTGCCGTATCTCTTCATTTCAGAATGTGGAGTTAGACGGGAACATATTAATGGGAATATGGCGGGCTTCCTGGATGTCACCATGACTTACACAGATGCTTATCTTCATAAATCAATGACTTCGCTCCTCGCATGTTAGATATTTAGAGACGGCTAACGCGTCTCTGGCCAGACTGATGGCAAAATTCGCCATGCTATCATCGCCTTAAGGCACACGGGCATCTGGCTGCTGATACGGCACAAGCTAATATGCGGTTATTTATTAGAATTGATGCACTACAGCAGATAAGCTTGGCGCCCTTGTTGGCGTCTTTCAAGGTAATGACAAAAAATCCACAATGCCAGCAGTCGCGCGCTCCATGATTTCCTGACTGGAATTTGCTTATGCTTGGGAACCAGCGGGCTTTGGGATGTAACGTGGCATTCTTCAAAAGAGGATTGAGCTCCCTGACAGTGGGTGTAAATAACACTGAAGAGCTGATGGGGAGCGCTGATATGCATATAGGACAGACGCTCATTTCTCGGCACCGACACTGAAGCCTGCAGACAGCCCAGATTTAATATGATAGTTAAAATACAGATAATGACATGCCATAGTCGGCTCAGCATTATGCAATGGTACTTATCTGGTCCACTTATTCATAATGACCAACGTGGTAGATGGCATATCTCAATGACTAATTAAAAATCGGAATGATAATTAGAGGAGAGACAGTGGGGTTTGTGGCTTCTCATGGTTTTCTGTTTGCATCACACAGATTAACATATTCTAAAGTCACGACCTTTATCAGAATTACTTTTCTGCCAGAAGACCTGCGCACAGCCACCTGCTGACCGTCATACATGAGTGTTGTCATATATAGGCTATGTGTGTGTGTTTTTTTTAAACTATGGTTTTTAAAATCTCAAGAGAACAGCATTTATGTTAAATATGTGTGAACGTTGGAACATTTTATCCACTTGGATGTGTGAATAAAAATATATTTCTTAAAGTTTACATAACTTACACATTTCCTGAATGAATCTGAATTTTTGAACAAATCAGTTTGTTTCAGTGAATGCTTCAAAGTCTCTTATGAAGAGAACCCAAATGGCTCAACAGACCGGGACAGGGCTATTTAGTCCGACTGCTTGTGACAAAGCATTTTAACTATGTCTGAAAACATTTTTCACCCAAAATTTTGTTTGGTGCCATTGTTGGTGGAGAAATTACACTTCACATTTAAAGACTTCATAAAGATGTCCCAAAACATAAGTGCACACAAATTGCTCTACACACCGAACGAATTAAACCAAACCTATCGACTGACTGATGGTCTGTTGCTGAGAGTGCTGAATGAATAGTAATGGGTTATAGAAAATATTCAGACATAAAGAGCAGCATTCATTCTGAAACCCACTGGCAGACAGACCTCACAAAACTGAGCTCAGCCATACAGATAATGACAGCTATCATCACATAAAAAAACATTCAAAAGAATACACTAATCTTCCTTTTAGCCCTTTAATCCTACAATATTTTTTCTAAACCTTTAAAGGGATCATTTGTACTCTCAGACTGGAAAGTAAAGCTACTTTCTTCTTCACTCTAGCAGATGTGTGCTAGTCTTATTTAACAACATAATTTATTGTACCGTCTGGTTTTTATATAGCGCATGAAAGATGTTATTCACAATGACTCAGCAAGTGACCACAAACAACAACAACATTTTCAGTTTTCTAACTGGCCTATCCTGATTTTGCTGAGTTAGATGTCTTCCAGGGTCAGCATATTTTGTACAAACATTTTATCTTGACCATATCTCTACACCTAAACCTAACCTTACCCATGAGTACTGAGAGGAAATTATATGACTGACACTGACGTACAAGCACCAAACCCTGATTGTAAGCCTAAACTTCACAGAAACTATAAACTGGTAAATCTGATTGGTTAATCACAATATTGTTCCAAGGTCAACAAAAATGTTGATCCAGGAACATGTTGCATTTGGTAAAATCAGGTTCTGCACAGCAAAACGGAGTCGAATGTGTTGGAAAGATTTTTAGATGGCAGTAATTGAACAGAATGAGAGGACAGATTTTCTTCTTCGTCTGTGTCGTGTTCGTTACTGAACTGGCTCAGATGAGCAGAATTATTGGACAGGGTCATGTCTCTTTTTGTCCTCAGATAAAACATGCCTCGAGTGAGCCAAATCTGTAACATTATATCTGTATAAAAAGACACCAACAGCTGGGTAAATGTTGGAGGGCAAAACTCCGATGCAATATAGGAGTTTATCCAAGAGCAGGAAAGGACAAAACCACATAGCTAAACTTCACTAAAAATATGGCAAGAACAATTTACAGTGTTTTACGGAAGCCCTTATGCCATGCCTCATTCAGCTCAAACACCACATGTGGCCACAAACACTTGTATTGACCCACAAGCGTGACCCTGAAACAGCCAGCAGGCTGAAAGACAGCATAGACGGGCGCACAGGAAGTCGCATCATCTCTTAGTGATTTTTCGCAACGAGTAAGACACCCTGTATAAAACATTAGTTTCATATCCTCCAGCATAATGGCTGCCCTGCTAGGACAAAACATATTTTCCTAATAAAGATAGAAGGATTAGGTGGATTTAGGCCTATTTTACATCATTCCCCATTTACTTTCAGCGGGTTAAGCAATTTGGTGAATGCTGAACATCTGGTCAGTCTAAGAGAATATGGAAATCCACTTAGAGGAAATTAAAACAAATGGGGGGCCGGGTAATGATTTCATGAGCAATTTCCCATATTAGGATTTCTAATACTTTACAAGAAAAACAGATTTTGCCCCACTTGCCATACACATCAATCACATGGCACTCAAAATTGCTCGTGAAACCTTGCAAGGACACATTTCCAGGCACCGTCTGTGTGACTTTAAAAATACTTTTAAAAATGAAAATGGTACAGATATTCATTTGCCCAGCTCCACCGCCCCGTCAAACACATCCTCTTAACCCTAAATGAATTAAAGCCTCATTAAAAATGCATCTCATTGTTAATCATGTGCATGTGAAGGGCATTAGATATCAATTTGCAAAATGACTTCAAAAATCTCTTTATAGAAATAGTCCTTTGAAAAGGCCTTAAAAACTATAATTAATCAAAAGGTTAGACACGGGTTCTAATAAAAAAGTGAGTTGTGTGTCAAAAAAAAGAATATATATGGAGAAAATTAGCAACACAATAGTACTGCCCTAATTTTAAAATACATACACATATTATTCAGCTCATTCGTTCCTAAGAAAACACTAAGAACAATTTTATTTTCAGCTAAGACACCCAACCGAGCCGCTGAATGGTGTTTGATAACAGTGTTATTGGGGTAATTAATGTTTCTAAAGCAGAAATGTATTTTTTTAAATCACTCAGACCCAAACAATCATTTTAGATTTACGTATATTACTTTGATTTAAAAAATACATCTTATTTTTCCCTTATGGAAAAAATAAATGTTTACTGAAAAAAAAAAAAAACTTGTTTCATGTATCCTTCTGTAGGTGATCAAAAACAGCAGGTGAGATCTGAACTCAAGTTACAAGGAATAATAGACAGATGCTGTCAAGGTGGAACATTTACAGAATATAGCCAATATAACATGAAAAATTATCTACTTCAAGAGACAGAAGAAATTTGAAAGAGCTTGCCTTATATAATGCTTAACAGACATCATATGACTGTCTAAAAGTTTGGGGTCATTAAAATTTTATGCAATACATTTATTTATCTTTTTTGTATTTGGCAAGAATCACTTGAATTGAGCAAAACTGGCAGTAAATATGTTTACATCGCTACAGAAAATTTGTACTTTTAATAAATGCCGTTCTTTTGCACTAATACTCATAAAAAAAAAAAAAACACATCATGGTTTTGATTCAAATATTAGGCAGTCTGCAACATTTCTTGAGAAACGAATTCACAGATTAGAATGATATATATATATATATTGGAAACACCAAAAATGCTAAGGATTTATGCGGATATCATCAAAAACCACACTTTGCCAGGGGTGTTTCCAAACTTTGAGAGGGCAGTGTACATGTACATATATATGGATTGTAGTTTGGATTGTATTAATATTTCATAATACTACTTTTTTTACTAGATTTTTGACCAATAAAAGACTTCTTTTAATAACCTTAGTATTCAGTAGAATAGATTCATATTCATACTGCAATGCAAAAAAACGCTGATTTGTTATATAATGCATCTGAAAGTCTACAGAGCCAAATGCACGACAGAACTCACTGACATTCCTTCTCTTTAAATCTAGTGATGACTACAGTAGCTCAAAGATAAAAGTCTTTTTATGGGCTCTGACGCAAAGAAAAAGCTAACTAAAGATAAGGTATTCTTGACTGCACTAGAGGGTTTGTTTTCCACTGTCTTTCCATCTGTATTATCACGAGCTCAGCATTCAATGCGGTCACGTCTTAGGAAACTTCAGTAGCATGCTTCAGTCATCCTGTGGAAGCACACAGAGTCGAAGTTCTACATGTCATTTTGTCAAATATAAGGCCGCAGTAAAGCGCTGGGCTCAGTGTGACATTTTAAGTTGGAGCTTGTGAAAAAAAGCTTTTAGCCAGAGGCAGAAATTTCTGTCTCATTGTAAGGATCAGAATAGTGCAGTGCAGTGAGTACATCGTATCTCTCATGGCAAGAATTTGCCCCGAATTTGCAAGGCGCGTTGAGACATCTTGACACTTTTTCTTTCTTTTTTTTAAACTGAACCACACATTTCTTTTCAAAACACATAATTTACAGGCCAGATTTGCACAACTCTAGATACTGAAATAAGGCGCACAGAGGACAATTTGTTTTTCATATTCAACCAGTTTTACTGTAATCTAAACTGAATTAAGCTATTGTCGACATGGCCTCTTTTCATTTCAGAAATAAACTGAGCAAGCTTGTGAAAACTTAATAGTTAACTCTCAACTCCATTTACTAGGCCAAAGGCAATCTGCCAATCCATTATCTGTCTGCTCTACAAATGCAGTGAACCTGAGATGCTTATCTTTACATGTGACCTACATCTTCTCTGGCAGGGGCCTGTCAGCGCCCCCTCATACTGCTGCCGATTTGCTCTACACCTTCATGTAGCAATGGCACAAACGCTCCAGCTAGCAAAATACATACACACAGGGCCTACAATTAATGGCAAATACGAGCAAAAAGCAACAGTTGTGAGAATATGAAATGGTGCGTTTCATCAGTTTCCTAGTAACTTTTTAAAATTAACGATAAAAACAAATATAAATTTGAGCACTGTAATTGAATAGCTGTCGTATAAAATAATAATAATAACGATAATAGTACAAAACATTTAATTTGACTGATATTAATTGATTTATTTATTTTATTAACTAATATTACAATAATATTTTATTTTGCCTATTTTTTGACACAATAATGCACATACAGATTTATGGCCGGTAAAAGGCAAAATGTTAGTTTTATGCTCTGCAAACATATTATTATTATTATTATTTTCTATTTTTCTCACAACAGCTGTAATGGTTGTCAATGCTGAATTCCCTTTGGTTTCGGCTGGATTTCACACTGGTGTGTTTGGCATTGCAATTACCATTATTGTTGTCAACATTTACTTGACAGATGTCTTCATATTCCTGTCACTGCTTTCTTAAACTGTGACAGTTACTAAATAGAGACCTTTCATTAAAACATTCTCAGCCCATCTAATCTGCTTGTACATTTGGTGTGAGCGAATAGGCGGAGAAGAGTGTGATTTTTCACAGAGGTAGTGTGGCCCTGTCCCTCCATCACCATCACCACCCCTGCAGTGCTTAGCACTGTGTGAAATCGTGATCCGGGCGGCAGTCGGGCCCCGGCGGGGCAGTAGCGCCGTACCTTTGTTCATGTCAATCAGCTGTTTCTTCTTCTGCTGTCTCTCTAGTTTCTCCCGCTCAGCTTTCTCCTTAGCCAGCTTGGCTCTCTTGATCTTCTCCTCCATCTCCCTCTTCTTGCGATTCTCCCGCACAGCATCCTGAAGTGTCAGAAAGAGAGAGACAAAGAAATTAGAGGGCAAATGAGAAGACTGTGGAAGAGAATAGAAAGAAAGAAAGAAAGATTGTGGGAATAGAAAGAAAATTCCAGCACAATTCTATCACTGAAGAAACCCTACAGACAGCACTCTATAATGTGGAGTAATAGATTAACAGTGAGTCCATATACAATGAAGGTAATGCTTATCTTCAGTCTCATGCTGAATCTACACCCGCAGCTCTCCACAGAATTCAAACCTTTGGCATTTATAGCTTGTTTAGATTGGATGTACATAAAAAAAGTGATACATTGTAGGGGAAAACATTTGTTAAATTATTTCAGCACAGCAAATAATTAATTAAACAAACAAATAAACCATAAAACAGGTCTTCAAATCCCACTACAGGGTCAAATCCCACCTCACCCTGCTACCCGAGGCAAGACATTTAATTTTTAGTGTTTATCTAAATGGGGGCATGCAATAGACTTCTATTATTTTTTATATACAGCTTGTCATAAATATTAAAACCTTTCTTTGTTTCTTCTTTCCTTCCTTTGCTCCTCCCTCCCAAATGAGGTTTTTGGGGATTATTTACCAGATTTGGCATATTTCTTGTTACTAATTTGCACAAACACAGTCTGTATATACCTGCACATAATTTCCTAAATTCCAAAATCTGCACAGAAAATGTTGAGCACTTGCTTAAAGGCTAAAGTCACACAGTAGGAGCTTTTCTGCTTACAATGATATGATAAAAAAAACAATGAGTGTTGAGAAAAGGAAGCAGACAACGATTGTCTAATTGAACATCAAGATGGCTCCTGATACTGCCGTTGTGCCCACTGAGCTACAATCTCCATACGCGTTAATGTGGAAGCAGATAACACAGCCTCCATCCTGGATATTTCCAGCGACCGAATGCCAGGATGTGGCGGCGGCAATGCTGGCGGGGCACCACAGAGTGGGAGAGAGGCCTGTGTACAGAGACGCTGTGATATCGTCGTCCTCCTCTCTTCTTTTGTAAATGCCACGGAGGTGTCAGGCGCTATGAAGACGTCGAGAGAGCTGGACGGAGATGCTCAGAGGGCACAGAGACACAGCAAAGAAGAGAGAATAAGCCACTTCTACATAACCTTTCCAGCACAGCAAAGGTCTCTTCACCCCAGGCCTGCACAACTAACCTGACAGGCCTTGCCTAAAAGGGAGGAATGAGTGTTCTGTGTATGCATGTGTGTGTGTGTGTGTGTCTTGTTCCGTTTTGATACGATATAATGAGTGTCGACAGTCTGGCCCTTTCAGACTCCCTTAGGGTTTCCGACTTGCGTGCCGTGTTCGGTGCTGAGACACAAGGATCATGGCTCCAGTGTGGGAGGAGAAAAGTACAGCTCAACATGGTGGTCAATAGCAGATCTGCCGTCAAGCCTGAGAAGAGGAACCCACACGCTCACTGTCGTTTCTTGACAAGGATGAACATAGAGAGAGACGCACCTGTTCCAAATTTGCATTTTTCTGCAAAACTCTAAGTCAGCAATGAATAAACACAACACTTGTTCTAATAAAAAGTAATTGAGTCAGCACGCATATGGCTGTCCTTCAAAGAGTGCGAAAAGGAATTCTATATTCATCTATTCATGGCACAGAGTGACAACAAACATTAGCATAAACAATTCTTCCTGTTATTGTGATTTCGCATTTTCAAATAGAGTATTATGAAGCCACTGGATTATGGGTCTCCAAAACTGACAGTTCAATCTCAGTCTTGTAATTGGAGATAGCATCAAACTCATTGTCGAGCGTTAGATCCTTAATTGAAAAATCATTTATTCATAGCGACAAAAATAATTCCTGCTGGCAAAAGTTTTTAGAAACAAACAAACAATTCCGACTGCAAACACGATTACACAACATAATTATCTCACTCTCATCAAACATGCAAAAACCTCATTACCATGGCAACAAACATGTTTTCAACCCTTTGCCTGATCCCAACTAGCCTGGGGCAGTATTTATGATTTTATCAATTTTCTTAATTGTGTTTTAGGTATTAGGAAGCCTTACATGAGATAAACAACACCCAGAGGGAGCGCTTTTGAATATCATTCTCATGGTGCAAAACATCGCCGCTATTGACTACAAAGGACAGAATCGCATTAGCATAAAGCAAGCACGATGGTGGGATGTGTGCGATTTGCTGTTTCAACGTATGTTTGCATAAAAGAATCAAATGTACAATTTAGACCATGATCGTGTTCTCATTCACGGACGGCCCTGAATAGCACTCATCCAAGCCGCACGGTCTCACGCAAATTTGTTCTTGTGGTCACAGTGCCTCTAACTGTTGCAAATCCAAATCGCATCCCCATCGGTCCTCTCTGCCAGGGAAAGCTGATATCTCACGGCTGCAGATATGCTTTATGCAAACGAAAGGTAAAGGTTAGTTTAAAAAAATAATAAAAATGATGAAAGTAAACAGGTAGGATTGAAACCCATAGGAAGTCCTGTGGTTGTCAGTGGTGGCCACCAATCAATATGTTAAGGCAAATTAGGCCGGCTAATTGTGTTTGCACACTAAATAATCCAAAGTCATTAAGAAAGCTGATTACAGGGGAAAAAGTCTTCCTTAAAACTCTTTTGGTTAATTAGAGTACTCAGGATGGGTTATTTAAAAATGAGAGAGATAGCGCTCAATCTGTCCGTCTTTAAAAGAATGAGGTTGTAAAAAACATCATTTATTCAAACTCATGTCTTTTCAAACCTGCATGACTTTGTTTATTTTATGGAAGGACAAAAAAACTAAAAACAACACCACTGACTTGAACTGTCTCAGTATTAAATCTGTTCTTTTTTTGTGCTCCGCAAACAGGTTTAGAACGACACGAGGGTGAGTAAACTAATGAACTGCTTGCATTTTCATAATTTTGAGATAAATAATCTTCTTAAAAACCAAAGTTAGTAGGAGGATTAGCATTAATAAAATCAGACACAAAATATTAACAATTTATAAATACATCCATCTCGAGTGAAGAAATTGTGGGAGGATATGATCAAATTTTCACTTGGATGAATCACCAGCTAGTACGAAAGACGATAATAAACAAGCAATTTACTTCTAACACCAATCAACACGACGTAACCACCCGGGAAAAGCACATTTCATGTAAAAATGCTGTTGTGCACTCTCTAGATTGGTAAGGCGACGCTCGGCGGGCTGCTGTCCTCAGTAGTGTTTGCACTACTCTAGGAGAGGGATTGCTGCGGAATTGAATTTGCCAATATGGACTCCATCTACCCCGGGTGTGTTTATGCATGTTGGCAAGCACAGGATAGGATGGTGTCCTTCCAGGCAGCCACTGAGGACTAGACGTCTTTGTAAATATATTCGCTGGGTACATGTGCAGCGGAGTGACACTAAGGAAGCGCGCTCTTGCTGCAATCCTGCATTGTGGAGGTGGCTTTGTAGTGTCTTCTGTTTGCCCAGCCTCAGAATAGAATATGTGAATAGCCTCGTCTTACGCACACGGACAAAAAAAGGGCGGCTCAACCCACAGCCAGGGGCTCTATAATATTCACTTTTTGGGTGGGGGTTGGAACCATCATATATGTATTGCCCTAGATGCAATGAATAGACACTTGGCTTCCTGGAAAGAGAACGAGAGAAATGGAGGACAAAAATCCACACCACAGATGGGCCTATTTGGCCAACACAAAATCTACACTAACTGAACCACATTTGATGATGTTTGAGTTATTTATTTATTGGATCATATCCCCCATTAGTTTTCAACAGGCTGTGAGAGGCCTACAAAACTGCCAAGAGTGAAAAGTGGTCGATGTTGTGTGTGTTGACTCAAATACTAGACTAATCTGAAGGGACACTCCATTGGGTTTAATTGTGGGTTGAAATGAAAAAGCAACAGCGATGACATCATACTATATCACAATCTCTGTTACTTGCATCATCATTATGATTATTCCCAGGGTTGACATAATAGATAAAGCCAAATGCCCTCGATAAGTGTTTTTTGCACGTATTCACCCAGAGACGCACGCTTGCTAATGCACACACATGTGCTCTATTGATTAGCTGAGTCACACTTGTCATGCACCATCACCGTGGCTCAACCTCTGCTGACTTTATTGGTGTAATCAGTGGCTCACTCAATTAACAAGTGAGACTGTTAGTTCATCACCATCTGCTGCGCTTTGATAAGGCATTAATATACTGATATTCATCCACAGCCGCTAGTCAAGATTACATACAGAAGACGAAGACGCAGTGGGAGTTTCTCTCTCTCTCTAGCTCAACTCTGGATAAATTGACAGGACGACCTGAAACAAAATTCATGTGCTGAAATCAAATTTCATTTCTATTGACCCTGAAAAGAAATACAGCTAATGGATTATCTTGTCTGAGTGTGTGCGCTTCATGAGAACTGGCAGGCGGGGCTTTTTTTGTCCTACCAAATGGATGTGTCACTCAGGCAATTTAACATACAGCAATGTGGGTCATTTCTGAAGATAAATGTTGATAAAACTATGAAGTGCCATAAATATGCTATGGTGGAACGCATATTATGCGGAGGGCTCTATCATGAATATAAATTTCTTTAATAACCTTTCCCTTTCCCAAAGAGTCACAAAGTACATTTGCAAATGTGTAGCTAACATCATGTCATAATCGTGATGTGACAATTAATTTACTGTATCTCGGCATATCTGAGGCTTTTGGACCAATGGGATTTTACAGTGGGTGGGGTGGGTCTTGGCAGCAAAACCAAGCAACCAACATAATGTCCTCATAATATACGACTTTTACAGCTTGTCTGTTTATCACATCATGCCTAGTTTTGACACAAAATAGCATTCCCAGCATACACCACAAGAGCCTTCTTTCTAATGCATTATAAGCTTGGTTGGCCTTCTGAATTTTTGACATAAAAGAAGAAGAAAAAAAAAACAGGAGGAGTCAAATGCCACAAAGGGAATGTTCCCGGTGCCACTGGACATCCAGCTATGTTTGTGTTCTCCACAGCTCTTCTCTTTGCATTGAAGTCTAAATCAGTGATAACTTATTCATAAAGAGCTTTTCGCTTGAGAGAATAATTTATTTTCATAGATGCCCCTTTTACAGCCGTTCAACGCTGCATCCTGGAGGGAGCGCCATGTCATGTGTGTTATTAGGCTTTGATCAGGGTGAATGAAAGTTGGTTTTCAGATATGCTTGTGAGAAAGGGGTGAGGGAGAAGCCACAGACAAGACCTTGCCATTCACTGTAATGGGTTTCAAAGACTTTGAGCATACCTTCTGGACATCTTGTCATCCCTTTTTTTTTTTTTTGCTGGAGGGGAGATGAAATATAGGTGGAAGCAGTTAAATATATGTGTAAAAACAAATCTCCAGAGGTTGCTTTGTGTAGAGGCGTTCTGCCCACCTACCCAAACCACCATTAAGGTTCCATTTACGAATCAAAATTACCCCAATCCCAGGGTGCCCTTAACCATAGTGAGGCTAAAACTCAAAGTGTAAATGTTCTTTGAACTATGCTGCGAATGGAGGTTTTAATGCAATGTTCTCCATTCAATAGAAGCGTGTATGCAGTAAACTAAAATGTGTTGGGTTTTTTTGTGCAGGATGCATAGAAAATGTTACTACATTAACGCAAAATATTAAGAAACTTTACAGAAAAGTGTTTTGTAATAGTTTTATGAGTAAATGATACAGTTTTTCTGCTTCTGTGGAATTGTTTGTGAAATCGACTAGCACTTTCTGAATGAAAATTAATCTACATAATTATTTGTGTGCATGCAAATTAATTAATTAAATTATTAATCAAATACCATTAGCTATAATTTGAATAAATATATAAAAAATCAATAGTAAAATATGTATGCATATTCCAAAATGCATACAAAATGAAAACTTTTTTTAAAACTATTACTAGAATTATTTTCGCAAAACTATGATTCAATGACAAATAAAAACAAATAAATAATTAAAGCAACAATTCAAGACACAACTTCTGTAAATTCCGTATTAATATTTTGCATAAACATTTTCATAAAGTTTCATTTGTATAATCTCTAAGACCCATTAGATTATAAGCAGCAAATACAAGTCAGGCTCGAAGTACCTAAAAAATATCAATTAGCAGAGAATCTCATATCTTCTTTGCACAGTGAGATGTACTTGAAACGCCTCTTTTGGTTTCACACTCAGTCTTTATAAATCCCATCCTATCAGTAATAACCTAGTCCTACCTGCCTAAACCCCAAGCTGGGATTTTTTTTTTTTTTTTTGACAGGGAGGAGGCGTTGCCTTGATATCCTCCAAATACGGAAGCTAACGAAACTCTGAAAGGATAAGAAGCTTCTGAGACTCTTTTATCTGCATAGGAGCCACACATTTGGTAATACATTATACATTCCATTCTCAGCACAGTTTATGTATGCTTTAATCTGCCCAATAAGCCCGTCCTTCCATCTCCTCACCACCAAGAAAATGTCTTTATCAAATGTGATAGAATAAGCTAAATCACAGCATGCACTTAAGACAAGGCCAGCAGCTTTAGTTCAGAACTCTTAAAACTATGTACTGATAAAAACTGTGTATATATATGAAAAAAAGAAAGCGATGAAGCTGGAAAGAGAATTGTGCTCACATTTCAACTGATAGAAGCTGTCAAAGCAATCCTAAACTTAATCATACTGCTATCCAGCAACCCTGACCTGTGCTGTCTAGCTGTGGAAAAAGCATTGGAAATATTAATTAGAATATTTTCTGCACCTGCTCTCGAAGACTCTTTGGAAAGCCAGATTTATACACATTAGAGAAAGAACAGAAAGAACAGATCTGTCTCTCTTCAACCTTGAGGAGTGCAGAGAGCAGAAGAAAAAAGCACTCTTCTGAGGATAAACAGGTGACAGTGCTGCCGTACTCACCATGAAGAGGTTGCGGAAGTTAGCCAGGTCTCCGAAGAAGTCCTCGATGCTGACGGTGTGGGGGTCGAAGGCGAAGTAGCTTCCAAGGCTCTCGTAGAGCTTCTGCATGTTCTTGTGCATGGTGGAGAGCTTCTCGAACTGCTCTCGTGAATGCTTGGAGAACCCGTGAGAAGGATACGGTTAAGGAAAGACACACGGTGAATTGCGATAGCTAAGATAAAACACACAAATTTGTACGGTGATGGATAAACACGGACAAACAAAGCAACTAGCAAAGAAGTCACCAGCAGAAAAAAAAAAACACTGCTTCTCTGCAGAGGTCAAGCGAAACAAAAAGTGACATTCAATAACCCCTCTGTGTAAGTTTGGAGTCATTGGCGCACTGAGCTATTAGCACCAGCGCAGGAGTGATAGAGGAGCATTTCATAGTCTGAGGGACTAACACAGATGCTGGAGGGAATAGCTGATTGCAGTCATTGTTTCATTGTTTCTCCCAACAAGAGCGGGGTCAGCGTGAGCCGAGCCCCCGTGAGAGATGCGCTCTGTAATTTAAAGAGCAGATGAAGGCAGGCTCTTTCACTGAATGGCTATTGACAGCTCCTTGTGCTATCTTGCAGCTCACAAGACACGTGGAACGTCCTTGGCCTCGTAAACCGCACACACACAAACGCAAACAAACAGGTAGCATGCGTCAATAGAGCTTTGCTTTCTTTTTGCCGCATGCCGTACATAGACTGTGATTTAGCTGCACGTATTCAGGCCCCATTTCTAGGCGATTGTGTTTCCTGGATTCAAAGCGGTGCGGTTGGCCCGGGTTTGCCCTTTTGAAAGAACGGAGGCGCTATATGAAATCCACGTCTGGCATTTTATTCAGGCTATTCATATCAACTGCTCAGATGTGAGTCCGATTGTTTAACAGCCATTCTAGGATCCGAGTGCTGTCCCAAAAACATCTGTTTGCAACAGGTTGAATGGAACCATCCAACTCTATTCTTCTTCTGTTTTCTGGTGAGAAATTGAATCGAGAAAAGGTTTTGGCTGATCGTTAAAGCTGAAGTGTGTCATTTGTCAGTGATCTAATACATTTTCTTATAACAGTTTAATATGTAGAGTTGACAATGCCAGTCGTAGCTTGATTTTCCTATAAAGTGTGAGTACTGTGGCTCTGCGATGCTGTCAAAATATTGTTTTGTTTGTTCGAGTTTACAACCATGCCGAGACAGAAACACTATAATACTGTTTGTCCAACTAATAGCAGATGGGCAGAGTGTTCAGGGAACCCGCATAAAAATGATCATCATTTATTATTACAAATCCACTTAGTGACACTAAAGCCTAAACAACATTTCAGCTTGAAAAGAGCTACATTATGGTGTTTTCATCAAGTCTGTTAAATTAAGGCTGAATTCTTGTTCAACATGCAAATAAAACCTTTTATGCAACATATTAAGGTGTTTAATGAAAATGTAGCAGTTACTCCACAATTAAATGTGAACCGATAAATACAAATTAATCAATTTTCTGATCCTTTTTAATATTTTACTTAAAACATTTGATTCAAGTTTAATTCAACACTGATTTCAAAACAAAATGTATACTAAAATGAAAACAGAATTAGAAAAGAAAAAGTTTGAAAATGACATTGATTTGCTGGCATAATTATCATTCTGTAACTTCATTAAACCATTCTATCATTCCATTCCAACCGTCCAACAGTCAAAAAAGCCTTTATAATTATACGTGCAGTATGTGCCTGGAATGGTGCGTTAAAATGAGTTAAGAGTAGAATAATTAAAGCATATGTAACCCTGGACCATAAAGGTACCACAAAAGTCTTATAGCACCCTTATGACTTGTTTTGTGGTCCAAGGCCACATATAAGGGTTATACTCAACACTAAGTATAAATAAATTATATTGCTACGGCTTACACAAACTATACTGTATTCTCACATTCCCAGTTATTCACTGCGGGAGCTCTAAAAGCCCAAACGGAAGCTGTGTTTAAGTCTGAATACCTGCAATAGTGTCTGAATGTGTGCACGTCTTTGTCCTTGGGGCTGAGTTTTATGAGCTCTTTTGACAAGTGCAAAATGACTTCCTGTTTCTTTTAAGCTGAAAAATGAAGCAAAAATCCGCAACAGGTTGTGCAACGTTTTCAAGCCCACATACTTTAATATCTTGTATTTGAGCAAGCTCTGCTTAAGACAAGGAATGTGGATCTAGCAAAAATCAAAGCGATAGAGCTTTGAGGTTTGGCCTCGATTGGATACAGTGCCAAAAATACTGCCTGTGCCGAAAAGAAAGCGTTCGGGTATACTGTATGTGGGTGTGTTTGACAACAGCTCATCACAGTCATACGTAGTTCCACTGGACTGGGCCGAGCCCTCACCGGCTATTATTTCCACATCAAAGATTTGTCACATTGACAACGGCTGACATGCACGGTCCAATATCAGTCTCGGCTTCTCCTCCAAAAGCAATTCCTTTAACTCTTTCTCTCGCTTTTTCTTTGCCTCAATCTCTCTCTCTTTTTCGTTACCTCTGTAAGAACTTTCAAAGTACACTCTTCACGCTTCTTTGTCACCCGTGTCACCTCTGTTTCACATGCTGGGGTGGAGAGAAGTTCCTGGATAAAACATTATTCGCTACCTTCTCCAAAGCAACCGCTGTCTGTTGGTTCTCTCTCTGTCTCCCTCTCCAGCTGTCCTCAAAGCAAAAAACGAACACAAGTTTCCCCAGCAACATCTCATATTTCACTATACAGAATACTCTTATAGAAATGTGTTCCTTTTTTAGCTTTCTATACAAATAAGTAGTCTCTGCGAGATGTTCTGACAAGACGGCGGTAGAAAAAAATAGTATAAAAACTCCCTTTAACCTCATTACTTTACAAAACTACTTTAACGAAATTCCAACAAAGAAGCCCAGAAAAGAGATTCTGCACATCATCCATTCAGTACATGATAAATGTTTAAAAATCTGTGAGACTGTGTGAAAAACAATTGTCTTACTCTAAAAAATGGCCAGAAAGTGAATTCCAAACACTGCACCTCTGAAGACTGCCATAAATTACCTTGTTTGTTTACCTGTGTGCTTGTATGAGTGAATAAAATGGTGCATGGCTCCCTTAGGCAAGGCCAAAAAGCCTCCTTAATAAATCTCTCCTAACCCACTTCCATTAATGTTTATTTAATGCTTTTCTATGTGCCTCCTGGCTCTATGCTGAAAGGCAGCAACTAAGCTTTTAGTGTGGATTGACTTCCCCCCTCAAGCCCCACAGCCAAACTACATGCATCCCACCTCAACGTGGCTGCACTCTCACCAGGCTGGCGACAGGGGCCGTATTTATGGCTTTAGAGCACTCGCCCAGGGAGAATAGGGGAGAAAGGCGTCTTTTTTTTGGGGTGGTCTATGGGCAACTAATGGTTTGCAGTTGGGAGTTGGAGGAACAAAAATATATTTCCAATTGTGACATGTCAGTTCATGGTTTCTGGAAACTGCACAGAAAGAAAACGGTCTTGCGGTGTAAGAAAGGGTCTCTGTTTACCAGATGTATTGATCCAGTGAAATGGGAATGCATTGTTGCACGTATTAATAGAATAGTTTTACTTTAAAAAAAGTTGTCCCTTTTTCAATTCATGTTGTCCCAATTCTGTAGAAAACTAAAATTTATAAAGGGCAGTGAGTTCAATGAAAAAATATGCTCAAAAGTCACTGAAGTTATACAAAATTATGCAAACTGGGTTCATACAGAAACTGCAAAATGAAATTTCATTACTTTCAAGGACTTTTCAAACTAATTTTTTTTCTTCTAAAATCAGAGATTTCATAATCATCTTCATTATCTTTTGTGTACAAAATGGTACACAAAGTGCAGCACATACAAAGCATGCAATAACTGTGGCAACTTGAAAGAACACTATGGCAAAGTTATTGCTTCCCCTATTTAAAGTGAATTTTTATGAAATTTGTTGAGCTAACAATCCTTATGTCGTGGATGTTATGAGATGCTATGCTGATGTAACGACATCCATTTCTCGTGATCATGACAAAACTAAGATGACCCCTCCCGGTCACAGTACACCAACAGCTTGGTGATGTTTCATTTTACTGTGTGATTCAATGACTTTTAAATCCACACATCGCATGTAGAAATATGTTAATGTATTCCCCTGTGTTGGTATGTTTTTTTTTATTTTTTTTTTTATGATTTACGTGATCAAAATCTAGTGAGATAACACACACTGTTTTTCCAGATAAATGTTAGCAACCCAATTTCACAGCATATGCAAAGGAAGATTTTGTGGACAGAGCGGTTGAGCTCCATGCATGTAAATGATAATTTTTTTTACTGAAAATGCAAGACTGCTTTTCACCTCAAGAAGTAATATCGCGAGATCTTGTGTGCTGATAAAAAAATGGTGAAATGGCTCTGTATTTGTATCAGACACCCTGCATCTTTAATTTACCGATAAGTTTTTTTGGTTACACTTTATTTCAATAGTCCATTTAGACATTCTACTAACTATAAGTAACTTTGTAACTACATGTCAACTAATTCTCATTAATTCACAACTACATGTCTACCAACTCTCAGATTAGACCGTTAGGGTAGGACATATACTTGCAAAGTTTCTGATAGTCAGTATGTAGTATGTTGTGGACTCATCAAAATAAAGTGTTAGTAAATATTAAGCAGACAGTCTACTAATACTCTAATAGTGTTAGTAGAATATCTATAGTGAACTATCGAAATAAAGTGAACACTAATTTAAAATATACTGCCTTTTAAAGTTAGCACCTTGTACGAACTCTGTATATAAAGCTATTCTGATACTGGTATTCTAATCAATCCTGCCTTGAAGTTCAGACAAAAAAATAAATAAATAAATTAAATTAAGGTTACATGCCATATGATATGCTATGTGCCCAAAAGCAAACTAAATATGGTAAATAAACAGTGAGAGAATTTTCATTTTTTAGCAAACTACCCCTTTGAATCATTGAATGGCACTTACTGTGTACTTGCATCATTCGTGACAATGAAAATGAACAGTGCCTCCCTGACTGAAGGACAAGGTGTTGAGTAGATTATGCAGTAAAAAATAAAGGGCCGCCTCATTAACATTCATCTCCACAAAACAATCTGAGTGCCAAATAATGACACTTCCCTTCAGACAAACATGAATAAAAATAATAGAAGCCCATTCCTCATGAACCCAAAGAAGAGTTTTATCTGTAGCATGGCAATATTGGAGAAGGAGGAGAAAAAAAATAAAGTTGGGTTCACTGTAAACCATGAAAATGATTTGAATTGTACCAAATTGAACGTCACAGTTCTCTAAATTCTTTGAGGGTTTCTGGACAGCATCCAAAGTAATTAACACAACACCTTGGATGGGGATCAACAGAATGCCACCGACAGGCTTTCCAGCACGCTACCATCGTAGTCCTGTCTGCTCTTAAAACCTGCCAACACAGCCACGACTGTCAGATAGTATCTCTGCCGCCTCTTCCACGTGTAATTATGCCGTATTGTGCAGCTGTACATGCAATCAAGCGTCTGAACTCAATCAAAAACTTCGTTCAGACCCTGTTAGGGTACCTCTGGAAAATTTGGAGAGCACGCTACTGATTAATGGTCTATTATTGACAGAAATCCGAGCCTAGCACGCTGTGATTTGAACAGTAATGAGAACAGCCATGGCTGAAACAAATTTTTTAAAAGGGGAAAAGTAGGTAATTGCTCAGGCAGTAATGAAACTGATGAGTGTTGAGATTCTGATGACTCATTTTGTGTGGCTGTGGAATATTTGAGCAGAAAGGAAAAGAATGGGACACATTTCTGCTGAGTCACACGTTCTGAATTGTACACAAGATAGGGAGGCACATTGATTATTCTCTCTGAAACTGAAATGAAAAAGAGGCCTTTGCGCAACGGTGTAGACTGACGACTGCTTGTCTAAGCTTATGCTGCATTCGCATCACGGCCAGATATGATAAGAAGCATTTAAGAAGTTGTGCTGGGAAGCATTTTAGATTTATCTGACAAAAGCAATATTACATTGAAAAGAGGATTTCAAACTCAAAAGGGCTATATGAAACACGATAATCTTGTATTAAGTAACCCCTTCCTAAGATATATACAAATATCATTTATTTATTACCCTTTCCTACAATATATTCTTTCTTTCTTTCTGTGTTAGACCGCGCAGGAATAATCATAAAAGGATACTTAGGATTAAAAATAAAAATTCTGCAATCACTTAGTCACCCTACTGTTATTCCAAACTGGTCTGACATTCTTTATTTTCTGTATCATAAAAGATTTAATGTCTGAACACATTACGAAAGCATGTTTAGCTACTTTTTATTTTATAAAAAGAGCTAATAAAAATAAAGTGTTGATTTAAAAATCAAATATTTATATAACTAAATATTTTCAGTACATTTAATATTTCAATTTGTATTTTAATTTTTTAAAGCTATAATTTAAATATTTACTTTCTAGTTGACAGCGGATATCTTAAAATTAGAATGCAAAAATACCTTAAATTAGAAATCAATAAGGCCTTAAAATACATATTTTTCCATTAAGGTTCTACAGGCCCGACTGCATCCCTGACAAAGTCTACAATCACATTGTAAGTTCAGTTAGAGAATATAGTCGTCACACTTGTTTATAACCAAAACGAATGTTAACATATTCGGTGTGGCAGTGCACACCTACAAGTGAGAGCTCACACAGACCCACAGACATGCGTCAGCGGGCACACACAAACAGACACGAAACAAATGGAAATGAGGTATTTTAACATCCACACCTTCATTGGCACTCAGACTCTCTCAATTCTCTTATCAGTGAGCGAAGCTGACAGCTGAGAGTGAATTGTGCATGCAGATCAGATGTGTTGCATCAGCGCAAGTCTCCTCCTGCAGGCGGTGTGTTCTACACTCCCGCATTAACCCACAGAGCTAGGGGTCTAATTTCACCTCCACACACAGGCTAGTAATTAAAGCCTCGGCCCCCAGCAATAATCGGGATGTGATGTGTCGATGGTAACGGCGAGGCGGCGGATAAGTGAATTCCTTCCTCCCCTTGCCTCGCCGGTGAGGTCGGGACCTCTTGTCACATCACGCTCGCTGTCACATCAGCGCGGAGAGGCCCTCTCTCCCTCTTCATTTGAAAAATTAAAAGCGGGATTCAGAGTCAATTTCACTGTCAATTTATTCTGCATCTCTGCAAATGAAATATTTATGGATCTGGGAGATGGGTCTCGGATGCTTCTCGCGCCAGTATCCAGATGCATGTGAAGCGGAGCTTGTGGAGAACTGTCCAAACAATCATCAAAACTGCAGGATGGAGCAAACAGCGAGTATGAGTTGCAAGCCAAAGTGAAAATCAAGAAAATAGAGGGTTTCAAATAAAACATGGATTTCAGCATACCGTGCCTACAGGTGAACTAACAGCACACGTCTGTGGCTCGGCACATATAGAAACCTTAAGGCTATGTGTTGATTAGACACACTACTACAGCAAAGCCATCAGAGGAAGTTTTCAGGACATAGGATGTGTTTCATTTTGACTAAAGCTGTGCGCTCCAGAACAACATATATGGACATGTAGTGTGCCTCAGCGAAGGTATCAATGCTGTTGGCTCTGCTGACCTGATCTTGACACCAACAGATGTGCTGCATCTCACACATTCTCCAATGGGTTCAATATGCTCTGCTTTTCATGTTGGTGCACTTTCACATTATAAAAAGGCATCCGCATAAGCTTTTGAAAAAAGGAGCAAATTAAAAGAAAAATTATGCTTAACTTAAAATGTTATGATAAATGAAATTTCTGAATCAAATATTGCCCATTTGAAAATATAGTACAATATTTTACTGTTTCTCCATTTGACAACTGGTAAAAATAAGCAAAAAAGAGAATATGTAATCAATATTTTTAGTCATTGGGTGCACAAGAGCAAAATATACTACTATGACAACTGCCACACACCCAAGGACTTATATTGAGAATTTCTCTTTATTTATTTATTTATTTTTTTATTTTACTCCGAATAAAAACTGCTACTGAATCACAAGAGCATGGCATGATTTAAAAGTTTGGGGTTAGTGTTTTCTAAATGTTTTTAAAATAAATCTTACAATATCTTTTACACTGTACATATACTTGACTAACAACCATTTTAAAATGTCCTTCAAAAAGGTATACAACTGATCACTCTAATTTAAACCAACCTTTTCTTTGGTGTCCTTCAAAGGCACAACTAATGCATTCTAATCCAGATCTGTAACAAGTGCTATTTTTACACACTGTGTGACCGAAATATATCCTACATCCATGCACCTGATAGTATCCCTAAGTCAACATGTTGCTAATGTTATAGGTGCCTTCTCTCAGTGCATCTCCCAGCATGCCTTCACCTGCTAGTAATTAAGTTTATCGCTCCTAACAAACTGCTCTGTGATTACATGAATTACACAATTGGTTTCAGCGATTGCTATCATACAGCTGCTGAAATGAGAACAATTGCAGGCTTCTTCATTTTAATTGAAAACCACATCGGCATACATCAGGCGGCTCAGAGAGAAAGAGAGGGATACTAATAATGTGAGGTAAATCACTGAGACAGAAGGGAAAAATGTGGAAATTTGTGGATTTGAGCGTTTAATGGCGGCACAAGCTGGTTAAAAGCAATGGTCTAATAAGGTGTACCCCCCCTTTTTACCTTTCCATCAGTGATGGTGGTTCAAATGAGTGTGAGAGTGGTTCTCTGGGGGGTGGTTAATATATTTCCTGAGCATGCCTGTAATCAAGACTAGCAGGATTGTTCTGATGGAGTCCCTGCTGAGCTGACTTTGAAGTACGCCTCCAGACGACTAAGTGTTTTAAATGTCAATAGAATTGGAGGTTCTCTTTTTTTTGGACATATAAACTTCTGTACAAATAGCTAGTCTAAGCACTTAAATGCTTTTAGCTCTGCACAAATTGGATCGATGGTGAGCACTTTTGCTGCAAAGCAAACCTTTCTCCTTTTTGTTTTCTATTTTATTTCATTTCATTCCTTATCTTGTGGTTGTTATTACTTTAATGAGAGTCTATTTATTTATTCCAAGGAAATCAATTCCGACACGTTCAAATGAACAACTATTTGGATAGGCTGGGCAACTCATCCTCAGGATGTTTGCCAGCCTCTGTGAGATTGTTACATGTGCACACACCCAGAGAGAGAGAGAGAGAGAGAGAGAGAGAGAGTATGTGAAGTATTGATCAGTCTCTTCCTGTTGAAGCAGCAGGGTGCTGTGACAGGCAACAGCTCCATTCAATACCCTTATCATCCTCCCAGTCTTCAGCCTAACAGCAGGTCACACCAGAGCTGAAGAGTTGAAGGAACATTTCGATTCCTTAAGCCAATGAATTCCATTAAAAGACCACTAACACATTTCTTTATTCGTAGGAACTTCAGCTTAATGAAGTGTCCAGACAAAAAAGAAATCTACTGAAGCACATAAGTAATTTTAGTCAGACCGTGCTGTACTTATGTACTCGTGATATAAAAGTCAGGCAAATAAACTGCTGATATTTAATTATTCTAATTAACTGCAAATGCACACTAGCCATTCTGATACACATGCTGGCAGTTAATGTTAATATATAAATGTGTCTTATTCTGACCAAGGTTGCATTTATGTGACCAAAAATAAAGCAATTTTGTGAAATCTCAGTACATTTTAAAATTCTGTTTTTGATATAAATGTATATTTTTATATACTTTAAAATATATATATATATATATATATTTTTTTTTTTTTTTTTCTATTCCTTAGATGGTAAAGCTGAATTTTCAGTAGCCACACTATTTTTACCCAGGGGCTGGGTTATTTATTTTTTTTAAATGCTGGGTTCAACTTGTTGGGTGATTTTTAATATTTTTACCCAGGTGCTGGGTAGTTATTCTGTAACACATTCGCAGGGTAATTTTTAATGGGTTAGTCATAGAGCAGGCTTTTTGAATTCTCTAGGAGAGATTTGGTGCACTTATTCCGCAAAATAAAGGTTTGTATACTTTTTTATTTCTTTTATAAAGTTTGGAGTCAGTCACTGCATCTTTCAGAAACACAGTTCACAGCTCACAGTTCCCCCACTGAACAACAGGCCATCACTGGCTCAGATTTCAGCGACACAGCAGCACGCGAATTAGCACTATTTTGGTAAAAGGTGATTACAGAGAGCTATTTAATACACTTAAAATAAAAATGCTACTTTTAAATGTTGCATTTTTTATGTCTAAAATAAATGTATGTAATATTGTAAAATATGCTATTCACCGAAATAAATTCAGTTTGTCTTTTATTGTGTTTATGTGCTTTTGCTTAATAAATGTTAATCTTTTGATTACTGTTGTTGCCTTTAGTAAATCTCAATGAGTCATTTTTAATTTCCAGTCCATTTTAAGTCAGCAATATAATCATTTTTAAACAATAGTTGACAACCCGGCATGTGTTCTGTCCAATATTTACCCAGTGCTGGGTTGCCAAATACCCAAGTTGGACTGTTTTTAACCCAGCATTTTTAGAGAGCACTACTCCAGTCTTCAGCGTCACCAGTTATGAAAATGTGAAAATGGTGAAACCAATTTCATAATTTTTTGATGAATAATATTTTTGTAACAACATAAATGTCACTTTAAATGGATTAAATGAATCCTTGCTTAATGAAAGTAGTAAATTGTCTTAAAAAAGGTATAGCATATAACAGATAAAAATGTGGTGTGCTCATAGAAATAATTCAATTTCATTTCATTACATATCATATATATTGATTATTATGTCACCAATCATCCTGTTCTCTTGATCTCTCCATGTAAATTTTAACAGCAAAACATGATGACGACAACAAAATAGCTCACAAACAGATGTTGCACAGTACAGTGTGTTGTGCATAAAGGCTGTCGCAATCTATAAAGACTCATGTTCACAGCTGGTCCAATGAGTAATAATCAGCAAATTTAAGTATCGAGTTCTGCATGCACCCTGCTGGCTATAAAAGGGACATTTTTCGAGGCGTGCGGGCTCCCTCTGATTAGATTAAGTGCAGACATGATACAAATGAAAATCATATTTACGGTACACCGTCATACATCTACTGCCGACCCATGTCAAGTCTGGGGGGAGAAGAGCGCGCTAGAATAATGGAACAGTCTCCAGTGGAGACAAGAAGGCACAGCCACTATTTTTAGCAAATTAATTTAAGGCTCTGAATAATTAACTGATAATTATCTGGCAATCAAGTGTGAGATAAAATGATCTCTCACAGTTTCTCCAGCAAAAGCTGAGGAGCTTTACAGGGATGCTGAACTGACAAGGAGAATGAGACGCGTATCCTGAAGGCAAGTGGATTTGCGAATCATTAACGTCTAATGAGTGACAGGAAACTGGCGCCCACACAATGTTTGTTTGTGACATAACAGGGGATGTGAAAAAGCTGTCTGCTCCAGCCAGGGCTGATCAGAAACATGTCGCAGAGCTGACGCTCCTTCACGCAAACACCTTTAGAGAGTGTGAATATCCCTCCAGCACAGGATGTGTTTTACAGCGGACAGACTTTGTTGATATGTTTTATAGTGCTGCTGTATGCCGGACGGTTACGGTGGTAATGAAAGCGCCGACAAATGAAATGCATTCATTTGTCCTTTCCTATTCAGCACAGAGTAGAAAAAGCATCCTCAAATAACACAGATTCTCAAGGCCAAAACTTTTTTAGTTCAAATGTAGCTGAAGACATTGCATGTGTATTGGTGATGCAAGGATATAATGCGGTTGATCCAAGGTTGTGGATTTCTATGAAACTAAAAGTGCAAGAAACCCTGAAAAAAATCTTGTCATTACAAATCGGGACGTTCCACAAACAGTGTACAGAAAGTCAATGAAGCCATCCAGAAAGGACGCATATAACTTTCAGAGAAATGCAGACCTCAGTAGGTCACACTAAATATTGTATAAGCTTCATATATATGCAATGCATAAAAAATGTATATACAGATTTAATCAACAATTTAAAAAAAAAAAAAAAATCTGTAAGTAATACGAATATGAATATCACATGCTGAATAGTGCATAGTGCATACATTATACTGACTGTATTGCAATTATTTATTTATTATTGGAAGGATAAAAATCATTAGTTTGGGAAATATATGGGGCTACAGAAATTCAATGCATCTGAAACCAGAAACTTTTCATGCTAGGTGAATTTTATGTTACTTAATAGTCCTGACAAAAAAAAAAAACACAAACAAACAAAAACACATGTTATTTGTAGTTTTAATGCATTACATACACACACACACAAACACGCACACACACACACATTATATATATATA